>CAEGAD010081637.1:0-37456 GCA_903067055.1 Poeciliopsis paucimaculata | reverse complement strand
ACATAGAATAAACAACCAAAACATTAATTTAGACGGCCGTCAAATTTATAACTTGTTATCCATTTATCAAAATGTTTAACTTTGTGCGGATCCTGATCTTTGATATACTTCCAGTCGTTTGATTTTAGACTGTCTATTGGCTAATTTTTACTTATCCCTTTCCCTGTCACGTCACGGAATTTAAGCGCCTGTTTTCGCCGGACTCCGCCATCCGTTTCACCACGGGTATTAGCCGGGCCCCGCTGCCCACAACAGGACAAGGTCTCAACCTTGCAGCTACATGCATCTGTAGAGGCTGCAGTCCTCCATGCAGTTGTCCTGGATTCGATTCCTGGTCTCTAGCCATTTCCTGCATGTCTTCCCTTTCTCTCTCGTCCCTATTTTCTGTCCATGTTCTGTTCAATAAAAGCCACCAGAGCCGGAAAAACCCCCCATAAAAATACTCGCCCCCTTGGATGTTTTCATCTTTTAACTGCTGTGACAAATCCATCATGACCAACACAATTTGGCTTTTTTGGCAGTGAAAAGTGAGTTCTACAAAAATAATGAGAAGTAAATAAAAATGTTTAACACAAAATGTGATTGCATCAATGTCCACCCCATTCTAGTCAGTACTTAATTAATGTACTTTGGGCTGTTTGGACCACACATAATTCTTCTTGGGTAAAGTTGAGCTGTTAGCTTGTTTTGAACAGGCAATGAAACTGGATCCTCAGTGCAGTACGAAGACTGCGGAGAATTTGTTTGTCTGACCTCATGGCAATGCTACAACCTCATCATACCTGCACTTGGCTGGCAGTGTTACAAATACGTTATTGTAATGTCACGATCAGTGTGGCATGCTGCTGCACTGAGGCGTTTTCTGACCAGTTTGTGCAGGAAA
The DNA here is from genome assembly GCA_903067055.1 of Poeciliopsis paucimaculata. NCBI lineage: Eukaryota > Metazoa > Chordata > Actinopteri > Cyprinodontiformes > Poeciliidae > Poeciliopsis > Poeciliopsis paucimaculata. Next base: position 36,573 of record CAEGAD010081637.1, on the reverse strand, counting down.
CCACAAATTCTGCTGGCAACTGATAAGCAACATCGACTAGTCGTAGTTAAGTTTGAGGTACTGCATCTTGAATTGTAATCACGGGTTTGTGTGACCCTTCGACTGACAAGCTTGGTGATGCCACTTGAAATATCTTGAATAGTATTTCGAGATATTTCAACTGAGGATCTTCTTATAGGATTTAAATGTAGGCCTTTCATTATGATCAAAATATGGGGTTTGCAGTCCAAGCAAATTTTTCGATACCTGGAATGTAACTTACAGATAGCCAGACAAAACCAATTTTATATTAAAACGGTTTGCCGTAGAAGATCGGCATCGGCCTCTTTGCGACCCTGCAGATGTACAACAGGAATACAGCATGTTGTAGCTGCAGTTCATCTGAAAGTTTTGTTCGGTTAAATTCAGCACTGGTGTTGATTTTCAGTCAGATGAAAGAAACAGGGATGGCTGCAGTCTGAGCTCATACTCATGGCTTTGTGAAATATTAACATCTTGACTTTCAGAGGGCCTCCCAGTAGATTCTGCTGAATGGATGGTTGAGCACTCCCTCTGTTATGTGAAGTCGCAGTACAATCTTGTGCTTTCTCTGCAACAGCAGCGGCAGTAAAAGAATGCTCCAATGTCTCGGCCTTCACTCACTAAAGAGTAAAGAGTGTTTGTTATTAAAAAAAAAAAACAGAAGAAGAAGCAAACTTCCCTCAGTCACATCACAGGAGTGGGCTTGGCTGTGATCAGGAGAGGAACGCCTACTAAATCCTGAATGCAAACATTTCATCTTACTGTCTGACAACAAGAGAGGCGATTTCAAATATTTATATAGACAATGCATATTCCCTGTTTATGGATAAAAGAGAATATCTGCATCTATCCAGGGACTTCTGATGCTGCAAAATTATTCATGTTTACCAAAAGAACCATGAATATTGAGCTCTAACAGTTAGAGTTAGAGGCTCTAACTGTCTAAGAGCCTCTGATGATCTTGTGAGAAAGTTTAAACTGTTAGGTTCAACCTGGGAAATAATGGAATTCTGACTTAATGGCATTTTCTTAGGCTTTGCAATTACTTCAGGACTCTGTAATCCTATGCTCAGCGTTATAGTTGAGGATTAGCTTTGGCCTACTTCTATTGCTCCTCACACTACAGTACCGAAGCTCGTCTTGTCCTTCATGTTCCTACTTCTTTTCCCTCAACCTGTTCTTTCTTTGGCGCTTTATTGCTGTATCTGGGGTCCCCAACAATCTCACAGGAGCCAAACATGCTGTATAATTTAATCGTGTGCTGGAGCGTCAGTCTTGTGCCATGATGGGAACCTCTGCAAAGCAGCAAAGGTGGAAAATAGTTTCTGCATGCATGAATGTGGTTTTTCCTTCAGATAGATTATTCCTTTCGCTGTTGCGATTGCTTTTAAATATATTTTATTTGTACGTCTTGCACATTATTTGCTTTTTGCACACTGTGTTAATGAGATGAGCGTTTTTGGGGGTTTTTTTTCTTCTTTTTGTCTAACAGACTAAATCTCTCATCATTGCACTGCGTCCTCTCAGGTTGATTAACCCGTCTTGTTCTCGAGGGGGGAACTTTTCATTTGCACACATTAATCTTTATTGCCCGTCTGGTTTTCCTTCCTGTTTCGTTTTCTTAAAGTACTTTGTGAAATCACTTTCCACAGCCACAGCAGCTGTATTGCTATCAGCATCTAACCTTTAGAACGAATAAACAGCTTTTGTAAAGCCTGTTTTTCTCTTTGGTAAACTGATGTCATGGCAGCTTTTTGATTTGCTTTTTTTCTCCCCACTGTTTTCTAGGGAGCAGTTTGACGGGAATGCTGATATTTTCAGGATTACTATGACTATGTTTGTCAGTGAGTGCAAACAGATTGTCAGCTTGTCCTCTGCATTATGAACACAGCAGAAAGCAATTTTGGTTGTGACACAAGGAGAAATCTTGGACCAAAATCTATGGGTAGTGAATAATATTATTGCTTCTAAGTGTCTCAGACGGTTTGGTACATGGATTGTGTGATTGTTTTTTTTTTTTTTTATTAACCTTATTCATTTTTTTTGCTTTAGTTTGAACTTACTTTAATGTTCTTGACTTCCCCGCGTGGAACATTTTAAAGAGTTTTTCCTTCATCCATTCAGGCTTTCTGCATCGCCTGTTTACCCAACAGATCTGAGATTTTCCAAATGACACACGTTCATATTTTGTAAATATATGTGCAGTGATTTAGATTGTTCAAATATTTAACAATTTTATTACAAAGACAATAGGCAAAAAAAAAAAAGAAACATTTTTGATGAATTTCCATTTTTGGCTCTAACCTTGCTAAAATTTCAGGTTTTTGAATAATTTAAAAGATAAATATAATCACGATACATCATTGTAAATCTTGTAAACATATCCGGTGCAACAATCCGGTGCACTCCCTTGAACTAAAATTTTGTTGAACTATAATAGGATTAATTCCCCACATTAAGTTTTCTTTGGAAGACGTCCATCACTGTCCCACAGCTAAACACACTCACCCGCTCAGCCTGGGTCAGATTCTGATGTCATCTGTTGTCTGAGAAAATAAAGTCCCTCCTCATCCTCGGCGTTCAGTTTTGTTTGAGGACGAAAAAAGAAAGGTACAACAACCAGCCTGCATTCAGTCCACATGTCTGCATGTGGGCTCTTTTAAATTTAACCTGTGTCAGGTGTCGTTGGCTCACTTTCTTCAAAAGAAGTAATGAAGTTGAATAATTCATTATGAGCTGTGGGACTGGTTTTGCAGAAGCAGTAGATTTGCATTTTTGATGGTTTGAAGCATACAGGTGTTCTCTACCACAACGCCAAGAAGGTAAGACATAATAGTTGCCAATTATAGTCATCCATCAGGCAATCTGATCAAATTCCTAAAACCATTTAAAACAACTTAAGGTTTATGATTCAGCCGTTAGAAAAAATATTATCCCATGTGGAATACATTTAATGCAACAAACTCTTGATCTACTGGCCTTAGCTAACATGTTAAAAGTTTAAATGACATAGAGGATACTTTTAAATAGACTCGACAAGTGTGAAACAAGTGTGTTTGGCCATAAAATGCCGAATTTACCCAAAACCTACACATAATAGTAGCACAAATACATGGTAGGAGTTGCAAAGCATGGTGGAGGAAGGTAGGTGATTTGGGCTTGTTTTGGGCAGATTGCAGTCTGTGATTTGGGTACATAGGCTGTTATTTTCTGTGTGCCAGTATTGCGGAGTCAAATGTGAGGCCTTCTATCTGAAGCTACCAAGCAGAGAAGCGTATTTTCCAAGGGCATTGTTGAACACAAAAATGAATTCGAAGAGGTGCACCGATCCAGTCAAAGTCCAGACTTAGACCTGATTGAAATGCCGCGCTGGGACCTGGAGCGAGCTGCGAAAAAACCTCATTAAAGTGATGCGACGCAGAAAAAACTGAGTGAGAAACTGTCAGTCAAACTGACAAGAAGCATTTTGAGGTCTTGCTTCTTGGGTGTACTTAATTTTTTTTTTCCCTTTGTGAGTCCATGTTTGATTAATTAATAATGTAATAATAATTTTATTATTCACAATAATAATTGTGAAATGATGTGATGAAATATGGAGGAAATCTAGACAAAGAACAAAAGACAGCGCTGGAAAACAAAGAAGTGCTCAGAGCTGTAATTTTCAGACTCCAATCAGACAATCAAGGGGGGCACAAGCAGTTGTTAGTTTTAGGTGTTTTTTTATGTTTATACAGAGGACCAGATTGGTTTAGATAGCTCTGAATAAATTAAATCCTCAACTGAAACCAGGGTTTAGCATTTACGTAGGGAAATACAAACAAATGGGGTTAGGGTTTGACATCTAAGTGCAACAGGAGAGTAAAAATGGAAGGAAATCGGAAAAAGGGATAAGTACTTTTCCCAGGACTGTATATGGGAGGCCAGGGAATGCTGGCACAGCAGCTTTATCGAAGTCTTAAGGCCATTGAGCCATAAAAAGATTTTTCACTGGTCACGGGCGTCCCAATGTTAGGCCTTTTATTGATTGGCGCCCATTCGTGTTCAATGAGGTGCAAATCAAAGAGAGGAAAGATGGAGAAGTAACGGTCTGTCCCGTTAACATCAGGCCCAAAATATAAACCACACAGTTTATAGACGTGATTCAGATGTGATTCATTGAAATTTGCATACTTTACCTTTGGCTCAAGAATGTTTTGTGATTCCTCACAACTAAATGGCAGCATTTTTTATGTTCTCCTTTATTTTCTTCTAAAAGATCACGTTTTAAGGATGGATATGTGTGTTTGTCCTTTGCTGATTCATGTGTTGGGAAACTTCTTGACCGCGAAGAAGTTCTCTGAGTAAAAATTACAATCGAGTTGGTTTTTGTGTATTTCTGGCCTTGATGAAAAAGGGATTAAATGACAAAATATTCCGATAGGAAGGAACACTTCTAGTCCACTTTAGCATTTCTCACACATGGGACATGTAACATTAATGAGCTCATCAATCTTTCAAAGGGATGTCATTCAGTCATCCAAACATTAACCACTTTTCAGTAAATGTCACTCATTTATTTCAGACATGTCTGGGAAATTGACAGGAAGAGCGACGACGCGCTTGGGGAATTTATTGTTTGAACTTCCTGGTTTGTTTTGTTTTTCTCTTCTATTTTTTTCACCACTGTAACTCTCATCAGGATGCCAACATCGCGGCGTAGGCGTTTCAAGTAAGTCTTGTTGACAATGTAAAAAAAATAAAATAAAATCTGAGGGCTACCAGAACCCGGAACTGATGAGAAACTAGTACCAGTTCCTGTGTCACTGAATCCTAATGGGGAGTGAAATAATTCACTTTGTTGCTTCCAGCTTGGGTTTTCCTTCAGCTTTAGACGTTTCTAAAGCGAGTGGCAACAAGGTCAACTTCTGTCTTCGTTTGCCGTCACCACATTGTCGGCCATTTGCTGTGCCAGTATAATATCTCAGTGCTGCGATAAAACGGATGATGAGGGGGAAACGCGGTTGATGCTCGTTTAAGCAGAAATAACAGCGATAAGGCTTGGTAATAGTTTTATGATCTGTTTAATGTAGCTTATCATGCACAGTGCTTTTACTGTAATGGTAGAACATGTGCATCCTTCTCGAAAGGCCCTTTTTCTTGTTACAGACAAAAGGGGAAGAAAAAAAAAACCCAGAGGAGTCCTCATCAACAACAACCTGCCTCTCATAAGATGAACTCCACAGACAATCTATTAGATTTGTGCACAAAGTGACCTTGGCTCTGTCTGGAGGAATAATATGAGATAGGAGCACTGACAGCGAATGTAAATCACACACCCTCTTTTGCTGATTAGAGTGCCATATGCAGTCAGACTGGGCAAAATATGGAATCCGGCGGAAGTGGAAGTGGTGCGGCGTGCAAAAAAAAAAAGAGTACCACAAATAACGAACCCGCCCACCAGGCCCAGGTCTCCTGGGAAGACTGACAGGTTAATGCACTGATTTTAAATGCTATGTGTCCTTCGTAAAAAGAGAGCAAGTGCACTCTGAGTGACTCGCCGTCATATCCAATGTGACAAACTGACACTGCAGCCGGGGAATACCAAATGTTACAGGGGGGACAGGCTTTTATCACACGGGTGCTGAAGGGATGCGAAGAAGCACATGATGTTACAGCTGGAGCACTTGGATGGGTTTACTGTACTTGTGTTTAAAAGAAAAAAAAAAAAAACTTCCTCAAAGAAAGGCCCTCCACCAGGGAAATTAGAATAATGATAGAGTATGCGATGCGGCGTTTTGCAGGGTAAGCTGGGAAAAGTGTGAATAGTTACATTCTGTGAGACGAGGGAGCTCGTTTTGAGGCAGTTATTTAGTTTGGCACTTCACTGTGAGAGGTGACTCTGTGCGTGGTAATGAGGGAGCTTCTTCACACTTACGATCATTTGTAGAGATAGAGAGCAGAACTCGTGTGTAATCCTCTTGCTGGTGCTGTTTTTGCGCCATGGGCCCGTGTTTAAAAAGCTAAAGGAGAAAGTGGAGATGGAGAAATTCCCAACCCCCATCACACAGTGCGTGGCGAAAGGATTCATTATGCGGTTTGTGTTTTGATCACATCGAAACCCAATAAAAATACACCGAAGTTTGTTGTCGTGAGATGAAATGAGGGGAAAAAAAATATCAGACTATGAACATGTCTACATTTCAGACTTGCGAGGCATGTTGTAGTTACTACTTTAGAGATTTTGCGGGACTTAAGGGGCAGCAAATAGTATTTCATGGCTTATTTCCTCCCAATTTTCATGCAAACACACCAGTGACTCAGAACTACCTGCATCTTTATCTAACAGCTCTACACCACTCTTCCACTGCCAAGCCCATGCAATACAGAGGCTCAAAAGTCACTTCCTAGGAGTGAAAATGACCTTTACCAAGGCCACTATGGTAACCTTTTACCATCAGAGAAGATGGCTTTTGCACATTATTGATTTGAAATCTTTCATGTAAGAACGCTGCAGCCACCTCTTCTAAAAAAAAACAGCCTGTTTTGGTCAGATTACAAGAAACATTTAGTTTTTTTCGGGTGGTTTCGTCAGGAGTTAATGAATGGTGACAGATCTAATATAGATCACTGATGCTATGCCCTTTAAATCAACTAAAAGTCCTCCAGGTTTTCAAATAGTTCACATATTTCTTCGATTAAATCTGAAATTGCTCTGCTTAGTTATTACTGTTGGTTCATTCAGCATATTTTTAACACTGCCTCTGTGTTATGCACTGTACATTGACTGTTTGAAGCAATAAAATTACAGTTCACATTTCGCTTTGATTTCCCAGTGGCATAGAGGAACGAAGGTTATTGTTGTTACCAAGGCAGCCAAGGCTCTTCTCTGTAGAGTTTGCATGTTCTCCACTTGTATCCTTGGGTTTTTCCCCAGATACTCTGGCTTCTTCTCGCAGCTTTTAGATATGGATGTTAGTTCAATTGAAGAGTCTGAATCTCCCTTAGGTGACAATGTGTGTTTACTGGTTGTGTCTCTTTGTTGCCATGTGACAGACTGGGGCAACCTATGCAGAATCTATCCATTCCCCAACTAAAGATAGACACTGTGTCCCCCAGGATCCAGCACAGGATTAAGTAGGTAAAGAAAATGGATGGGTGGATTTAGGCTCACTTTTTCTTTGTTGGTCTACCGACATGATGAAGTCTCCCTGAGAGAATGAACAGTTTACTTTGTTTCTCCATTAAGTCTAGTTATTTGTGAAGGTATCCCGACCACAGTCGGACATTTTTCTTCCCTGTCGTCCTGCACAGTGTGCTAAGTTTGACTCCCAAAAAGCTACGCATGGAACTACTTTATATATAGTTACAATATTTATACATATTACTGTTTCTGTCTATGTATGTACTTTTGGCCTTTTGTCATAAAATATATTTGCGATCAACTAATGTTTTTGTTTTTTCTGTCCGTACGATGGACGATTGCAGGAATTCATCTCCATCAGTATTATCTGCTTTATTCCACTCAGGCCCTGTGAGCTACGGTCTATCCCCTCTGACATTGAGTGAGAAGCAGGGGTCTACAATGGACCAGTAGCTTGTCCATCACCGGCAGACAGAAAGCCATTCGTGCTCGCACACACCACCAATTAATCAACCATCTCTTTGGACGGCAGGAGATTGAGAACCGGCGCAGACACAAGCAGAGCGTGTAAACTCTGCACAGAAGGGCTGCGACTGACCACCAGAAGTGAATCCCGTGGGACCAATTGGCAGAACTTGACCACTTGGAAATTAATTAAGAGGATTTAATGAATTTATAATAAAAGAAAAGGAATTAACTGGGCTGGAAAGTTCACTGTTGCAGAAAGACTAAGAACAAGTTGAGGAATAGCAACACGGCTACAATGTCCAAAAGGGATCTGCATCAAGATCCCAACGTATCAACACATTCTTGCCAAAGTGAAGTCTGTCTTACACAAACCAGTTGCTCTAAGTAGGTGATTTCATCCAGTGCAGCCAATACTACCAGCCCTAGTTATGAACGTATGCTCTTTAAGTTTGACGCCCTGTTGTAAGTATATTTGGAAACTCTTATTTGAAGTTCGTAGGGAAGTATTCCTTGAGTTATGTTGTTTTGACATAAAAGAAAAAGATTTCCTGTCCAACAGCACCTGGTAAAAAACTACAGAAGGATTCCTCTCTTGTAAATAAGACGTGAATTATTTGTAAGCACTAAGATTGCTGCAACTGGCTAAAGTTAGCATCTACTTTGGAGCCTCTTATCAGCTCTGTGCTAAAGGGACGGTTAGTTCTGGATTGAATTTGACCAGTTGGGTCAAAATTGGTTGCATTTTGATAAACCTGAGCTGGATAGTTCTAATGTGAGCAAAGATTATATTGCAAGTAACAAAATTTATTGAAACTTTCTTTCTGTTTGTGAAAACATCAAAGGGAATGGACCAGTCAAATCCGGATTTAATTGTTGTACTTTGGTCAAGTATTTTTTTAAAAGACATTTTGAAATTTATCAGACTTTCATTCATTTTGTTTCCACTAAATGAATGAACTCAAAAATTCAAAAACTCAGATCGTATTTTGCTCTAATGATACAAGATTTGAATCTAAGTTCAGGATTTTCTTTTCTTACCTTTTAAGTCGGAATGAGAACTACTAAAGCATACGTCTTTTTTCAAAGTTTGCTCTAAAAGCTGAATCTTAGATTTTGTTCAAAAATGTTAAAGTGTTCTTTGTATATCAGCTCATTGTGTTAGGAGATGCCAAAAAAGCTGGGAAAAAAAAGAGACTTGTTTTAAATGGAGAAATACCACAACCTTTCTTTACATTACAGAAACATTCACTCAGCAGCACAGTTTACAGCTTACGTAAGATCAAATTGTCTGTTTTACCTTTAAAGCTGCAAATAAATGTACAGGCTATTGTTGCTCCTTTTGGAATGTCTCTCTATATAGTGCTGCGACAGCCCAGCAGCCTCTCCTGCTCATGGACTTGGCAGATGTTTTACACCACATGCCCTTTCTACCCCACCGATTACCCCCAGAAAGAGAGAGAGAGGGATTCAAAATGGGGACCTCTGGGTCCGCAGCCAACCTGCTCCATTACCAGAGCCGATGGGAGGCAAGGTTGCTACAATATTATGAATAAGGCTATTCTCTTACTCGGGAGAGATAAAAGGTCAGAACAGATTTTGCTTTGAGTTTTCGCTTGTATTTCCTTAGTGTTTCCCTGGGTTTAGATGGAGCCCTCTGTTTCTCGTTGCCTATTTGGGTCAACTCTTTTCTCATGTTTTTACCTTGTATAACATCCATCATTCTCCTTCAGTTCTTCATTTTATGTTCTCTCTGAGTTGATTCACCTTGACTTGCTCTTTGTACTAGTAGTCGACCCCTTCCTGTGTATATGCTCCAGTTTTTGTTTTTTTTTTGCCTGTCAGATCCTCATGTTGACCATCACTTTGTGTCATGGTGGTTATTTCTTTTCTTTGTCCTCCTTCGTGTAATCAACAGTCTGTTAGTCTATTCATTATTTTTAACACTCAAGACCCACTTTAACATTTATTTTTTTTCTGTACCAAGGTTCAATTAATCAACAAAATATCAATCAGCTTTATAGGATAAATGATGAGCAAGGTTTGCAAGCCATCCTTGTCAGTAATATTTTTACTATTTCAAAAAGGGGAAAATTCCTTTAAACAGAAAACTTAAAATCACTTAAATACAGGAGTTCTAATATGCAATGTTCTGTCTTTATCATTCATATAAATAACCCCCATCTTTTTTTTTTTTATTCTTTTTTTTTTTTTACCAAATTAGCAAACATAAGTAAAACATTAGTCATTTCTAATTGGATATACTTTTTTTACTATCCTGTTTTTAACGTTATCAAAAAAAAGAATGCAATACTTTTAAAAATGCAGGAAACTTTCTCATTAATTGGGTTCTGTCCGTCCTAATTTTTGTCCCCAGACTGAATGAACAGGCTTTAATCACTTCGGCTTGGATCTGACACCAAACAGCTAATTCCTCCAGGAGGTGGTCCTCAGTTGCAGCACCAAATTCACTAAAAATAAGCCATCAAAAGTCAATCAGAAGGTTTACTGTATGCGTGTCATGAAGTCTTCCAAGACTGCACCGAAGAGGAAGGATGCAGGCTTGAGACACCATCCAGAGGTCCATAACGGTACTGCAGTCAGTGAAGGGTGGGTGGGGGGGGAGGAAAGAGAAAAAAAAGATGAGTAGGAGTTGAATTTGTGTTTTTACCTCATCCATCTGCAGGAAGCTGCTCCCTGAATCACTACAGCGGTCACCAGATGGAGCTGCGCGGGCAGGTTTGATCCATGCGATGCCTCGTGCGGGCAGGAGGAAGAAGGAAGTGCAAGGGGTTGTCTTGCATCAGCGTAATCATCATAAGTCTTGTGTCTGACGTGTGGACAGCTGACTGATGGTGCCTGTAAATCTAGCACAATAGAAAAAGGAGCCATTATATATGCTGTGGAGGAGAGTGATGTGTTGCACTTCAAAATCCAGAGAGCTACAGGGGCGACAATGTCCAGAGTTTTCTAATGGAATGAGCCACATCAACACTACTCAGTAGTTTCTGTGCCAAGCGAATTTGATGCGTTAGATAAGACGTTCAGCCGTTTTATCTTAATAATAAGGAGAGTTATAATTAATTTGTTAATTTTGTTGATTTTTTTTTTTTTTTCGGGAGAAATTAAATGCTCAATTGAGATGTTGGTTAAACTATTGAAGATCTTATGTTGTGTCCAATCAAAACAACAAACCGCTGCATTTCTCAACCTCTCTCAAGTTTTCTCCCACAAATGTTTTGTATTTCGCTACATCTAACCGCCCATCTCCTCTGACCAGATTCCTAAGGATGGTGCTACCGTCATGCTTCACCTTGGTGATGGCATGATGTAGACTGTTAGATTTCTGCAAAACAAGTAATGTTATCTGTGTGAGGCTTTTCTCTTGCCGTTCTCTCTACGACTTTAGATGCTCAGTATTTGGAAGCGTAGCCAACAGGGAGCTATTAGCTTTGCTCACTTCTTCTGTTACAAACGTTACAGCTACAACCTGAGTAGAATACAGTTCTAAAATGGTGCAGAAAATCAACGCCATAGTCCATAGCTCCACCTCATGTTCATTTGTTGGCCCAGTTTAACCCTTCCAGACCGACTGTAGCGCCGATGATCCAGCCAAACTTGCAGTATCATAATTCCACCACTCTTTGCACTATCTGAAAATTTCCAACGGTTTCTGAAAGGGGAACCGATACAGGGTTATTACGGTAATTTCACTCCCACAGCAGCAGGGAGTGAAATTAATCTGAGAGGCACTCTTTTAATAGACGATAAATCGCAAAAATAACTTGCTAGATATTGAAAGTTACTGTTGTTATGGATAAATATAACAAGTGGATAAATATTAACAGCAAATATATTTACTCGCAGGACATTGAAAGAACTGCGTACAATTAAAATAGACAAAAATATCTGGGAACTTAGGTCATAAAGGCTTCAATTCAACCAGAGAAATACAGCTCAATGGTAGAAATGTTAGATGGAGCACAGGAAGGAAATGAGAATTCTAAATCAGGCTAATTTGATTTAGGAGTTTTTTTTTGTTTTTTTTTTTAAAGTGGACTGAAATCCATTGCATACCACACTTTTTCAAAGTTTATCTTTAGTCAAACATATTGAAAGTCCTATTGCTATTGCCTTACCCTAAATGTATTTGTGCTGCAATGTGTTAGTTTATCATATAAAATCCAAATAAAATACATTGAAGTCTGTATTTAACAGAGATAGCGGGTATGAATGCTTTTGCGAGACACTACTAACATCCTAGTATAGCTATACCTCAGGTTAAAGTTTGTGTTTGTGATCATTTCCTATTAAATAGGATGCATCAAAGGCTCAGAATTAAGTCCAGAAACGCTGCTGATTCCCACATGGGTCCATTAAAGACTTTTATGCACTACAAAACTACTGTGTCAAACATGTGCTGCGTTGTGGAATCTGGTGTAAATAGTGCCATGAGATTCCCAGCAGCATGAGAACCTGGGACTTTTCCAGAGGCCCAGAGGTTTGCAACAGAGTGGGCGGCATGCAGGGGAACAGAAAGAAAAGAAAAGAAAAGAAAAAAAAAAAAAGGGAACAGCAGATGGAGCATTAGCAGTTGTCCTGTTTGCGTGGGCCAGCTGCCACTTTCTGGGTCTCTCTATGGGCCTGTCAGCTCCCCTGAGTCATCAAAGTAAACTAGTTTTGTTTTGGGCTTGTTGTTTTGATGGCTCACTACGAGCATGAAGTGCGCACGCATAAACCAGCGCGCTTGGTCATCAGACACAAGGTTGGACCAAAGAAACCAAAAAGATGTAGATTTACCTCTCATCTTCGTTATCATCTGCGGTAGTACCAAGACTGAGATGTAGCACTGCATAAAACATTAAAATTCATTACATTTTTTTTTTTTTTTTTTTTTTGCATCCCCCTACATTTTGAGAAGCAAATTACTGAGACCAGATTTATTAAATGAAACTCACGTCAGCCGTGGATGGATCGTGACGGAATGGAGACGATCTCAGATGCAAGAAACTCTAAAAAAAACTTTCTCTGTCTGGCATCCGAAAGGGGATGTGGAGCCTTAATGAAAGGAGATGGTTGACATGGTTCAGTGTGGCAGAAGTTCACTTTTAGTGCCACAACCCCCTACATCAAATTGTAGGGGTTTTTTTCATTTCCAAAGTTGAGAGAGGAAACTGGTGAAGTGACTTTAAAAGGAGGCGCTACCCCCCTGTTCTCTTCTCAAACATCGTGCCATTAAGTTCAGGTCAGAAGCTCTGATCAACTTAACCTCTCATTGGGAATCATAAGTACTGCCTTTCTTTTCTCTTTACCATCCGGGTCACTTCTTTTATAATTGATTGCTTCCTGAATTCGCGTTCAGCATTTTCCAACTCATTGCTGGTTCGTTACTGTTTGGTTCTTGCTGGCAAGCCACACAAGTGCACCTGTCCCTGCAATGCGTGCGTCGAGCCACATCAGCCACACTTGAGTTTCCATCCTAAAGCCCAATCTTGGAGGCAGCAAACGGACAGCATGATGCAGCACACGACATGCAGAGACACATTTAAAATATACTTCCACCAACGTTTTATTTTATGCAACAAAACTCCACAAACTTTTCTTTTCTTTTCTGTACGGCTGCAGGCACTTTCTCCATTTCCATGTGGGGGAACGGAGTTTATTTAAAATGTATGATGTCTTGTTGGAGCGTCTTGTACTTTGTGACACCAGCGAAAACGCGCCATAAATTCACAAAATGCTGATGTGGCGGGACGAAATCTAATACAAAGATCGCCAGTGGAGCGTCACACTTGTAGGGGGAAAAGCAAAGAAAACATAAATATTATTACAAAATTGAGCACAGACAAAGCCAATAAGTCTCTCTGCTCATGCAGCTTTAATATAAAGATGCTTTTTTTCTCTTTTTTTTGTACTCAAACAAGCAGTCAACATGTTTTTGACTCTCGGCTCCACTGTTCATGTCACATTGTCTGACTTCTTAATCAAACACTGATGCCGACATTTCATTACACTTGCATTTCTAAACATACTTTCCTCACAACCACTCTTCTTTACTTTCTCTCTGTTTTTATTTTTATTTTTTTTAAATAGCTCTTTGTTCTCTGCTCATGTCTATTTTTATCCCGAGCATTGAGGGGAGGAGTCAGAAAAATGACGAGGCTTGGGGGACTTGCTCATCTCCATGGCAACTACATTTCAAGCCTTCATTGTCTAATGTCGCCTTTTCTTTCGTCTCGTACACCTTTGGGGCTCTCACCTCTTCATCGCAGTTGTTCATGTCCAATTTCCTGAATTTTTTTTGTTCATTTTTTTCACAGCACTTCCTCTCCAGCTGCTCTGTGGAGGTCCCGGTTCTCGCCTGCTTCCTCTCTTGGATCCTCTCCTCTCTCCACGCTCGTCCACCTCTCTCCTACCCCCTTTCCGTCACCCCCCCCTCCCGGGCCTGCCAGAAGTGGATTGAGCCATCTTGTCCTCTCTGAACCAATGAGCGTGCTATTGGAGAGTAATTCTGCTCTAACCCACGCCTCACTCGTGAGACACAGTCTGAATGCCGTTCGACTCGCCACCACTGTGAGGCCCACTTTCACGAGCCTGAAAGTCTCTGCGGGCTTTGTTAGATTCATGGGGGTTTCCCCATTTCCCCACCACCACCCGCAACCTCACCCCCTCTTTACTGGATCCTGTTGAGAAATGCTAATTTATGGGTACCTTCCGTACTCTATAACTGCAGTCAGGCACCCTCTTATGAAACACAAGCTGTACTACCAACTTAGTTTATGACTTCACTTCTATGGTTTTATCCAACAAAATGTACCTCTGAATATATTTACCCCCTTTATATAAGTTAGATGATGTTTGTGAAGGTCTTACGTTAGTAAAGTCTTGTACACAACATTCACTTGAGGTGTTATCACTGTCTTCACTAAATCAATCAGCAGTGAGTCACCGAGTGCCTAAGGAGTTAGCCATCTCTTCATCAAAATTGTTTCAACTGCAGTACCGTTCCGCCTTGAAAAGAAAAAAAAACAAATAAGACCTGCCTTCAATTCCACTTTAGGGATTCCTTCCTGTCGCACAGCCAGGCAGCGCAAACATATGCTGTCAGTGGAAGCGTCTGTGTTATTATGTGCACAAAAACACAGCAGTGGAGACAGTCATAGGAGCTATAACGGTACCAACATGAAGGGGGGAGGTGGGGATCCTGAGGAGGCGCTCACATGAAACATGAACAGGAGACAGAAAAATACCACGGAGGCGAATGGCAGACTGATGCACAGCCTCATGCTTAATACACACCATTAAAGAATAAAAAGAATAAGCAGGCCGCAAGGCTAACAAGGCCGTGTGAAGTATCCATGTTAATTACATGGAGGGTTTTGTGCCGCGGACTGACGTCGACAGATGCCGGTAACCCCGAGGAGCTAAGTGCTCACCCGTGGTCCTCCAGACTGCCCCCAACAGGAACTCTTTCGCTCATCTGCCCCGTTCCCTATGGCAACAGTCGGAATCCTGCGTGTCAACTGCCAGTGATGGAGCAGGTGTACCCGACGGTGCCAGGTGGAGGCTCTGCTCGTCATGCTTGCAGAGCGGCGCCAAAACAAGCGGTAATAGAGACACCAGTCGCCAAAACCCTGCAATCCTTCATGCAGACTGCATCGTGCAAAATACATGGGAGCAGCTGCGCACATGGTAGCATGTTTAAACACACGGGGATATCAGGATGTGATCAGAATGCACAAAGACACAGTTTACGGATAATGACTTCAAAGGGACACCGATAGTTCATTGTGTCTGAAAATACCATAGACGTTTACTTTAAACACTTTGGAAGGTATATACTGTAATCTCCGTGTTGATCACAATGTGGAATTTGTCATCACTGTGTGTTCTGCTTAGTTTTAAGTAGATGATTTGATGACGTCCTAAAACCGTTGATGTTTTCCTTGCAAAGGTCAATTTCCAGCGATTTTTTTTTAAGAAGGTGTATAACTTTAAAGAGCTATGGATGGCTTACAACTAATCAGACAGTTACCCATTACAAAGTTTTATTATTATTTTTTTTTTTTTAGAGAATTTACTGTATTCATGAGAGACCGTTATAAAGTTTGTTGCTGTTTTTTCAGGTGAAGTTGCATACGTTGACATCTAGAGGGGACATTGGTGCCATGCCATTATGTTATTGTGGGGTTTTTTTCCAGATTATGTATTTTTTTTAATCTTATCCTAACAGTTCTAATATCAACTAACATTTCTCTGCATGCAACAGATACAAGATTTTTCAATCAGCTAACGGATCAGACCTAACAATCTTCACCTTTCTATAAATTCACAGTGTGGTAACTACTACTGTTTGCAACATGACAGAAAATTGTACTTCACCTTCTTAAAACAAGAACTATCCTTTTAGTGCGTCAACGTGATTGTTGTCTTCAAATACAAAAGTATGAAAATGTGTTCAGGCTTATTTGAAGAGATTTTCTTGGTTTGGCAACCATCCACTGCTTTACTGTCTAATCTGGTTTTCGACCGTTTGAAAGAGGGGGAAAAAAAGAGATGGAGTGAGATGTTTTTCTTAAACTTCTAGCCCAGAGTTTGTAATTGTCCAAGTTTTGTCAATCTTTAAAGTTGCTTTTGTTTCTTCTCAGGTGGTTTGACACATTGCCTTATAGGTATGCTTTCTTTACAAATAAATTTCAATCAGTTTTGTCATCAACTTTGCGCGGTCAGAAAACATTCTAAGAACTTCCTCCGATTCAGAACACTGCGGCCCTGCTGTACTGCCTTCAGTTTTAATTGCAGCATCCCTGCGATGAACGCCTAATGTCGGCTCACTTTAGGCCAGTTTGGCTAATATAAATCTCCGCTTGTTAGTCTTTCATTTCCATATTTCTGGGTTTCTGTTGTCTCACAACAGAGTGTGAAGCTCTGGCTGGAATGTGGATGTGTTAATCAGCTGTCACATCTTATTCCAAGACTTTGCCAAAAGCTGTTGTGCTGTGAGTTCATCAGCTGGCTTCACGAGGGGGGCTCTTGTGGATGCGACTGCTGTCGCGTCAGACATATTTCACTCCCTGCTGTCGAGTTAAGCAACGTTTGTGATATATGGGGGACTACGAATGATAACGACCCACTGAATTGTACATCTTAAGAACACAGAAGCATTTTATGCTTCTGTGTTCGTAGCATACACACGACGTAGCGGTCGTAGCTGTTTTCCCAAGCTACGACCGCCACGTTGCAGTTTTGACAAACACCAACAAGGTTTCTGCTGAAAATCTGTTATTTATCTGCCAGTAGTTGTAGAATTAACAGTTAAATGCTCAAATGTTTACCTTTTTTTTTAAGGGTAATTGATTTTTTCTTTCAAAAAAAAGTAAAAGCATTCAAGTCTGATCTATGTCTACGATCTATGCTGGTGTCGGTGTAGAAGGCTTATCATGGCGTCTACATTTCCAAACTTCATTATTTCTCCTATCTACCTTCATCTATGCGTTATTTACAATCATTGCTTCTACTGTTTTCCTAACCTCTCTTGGTTTTCTTCGACTCGTTCCTGGAAGGACTCATTATTGAAGCTGTTGCTGCTATTAACACTTTGTACAGTTTCTGTGCTTCGTATCCCTAAAAATACATTCCCAACTTGATGCGTCTTCACTTTCAAGGACAAAGTTATTGATAGAGACATTGCTCCCATTAATGCTCTATCCTCTCGGTTTTTTTCTTCCCCCATAAAAAAGTGGTTCAGTGCAGTTTAAAGTCTAGTTATAAAGTTTTTTTTTTTTCTTTCTTTTTTTTTGTTCCATAACCTAAAGGGTTTTTTGAGACATTTAAAATGACGACTGCCTTATAACATTTAACTTCTGCAGTGATGGATCATCGGGCAGAGGACTCCGTTTCGGGCCACGTTCAAAAGCAGGAAGACTTCTTGCTTTTGAAATCGTGGGATTATGAGAGACTAAATGTCTAACAGAAAACAATGTGAGCATTTCTGTGGAGATTTGGACTTTTCAGAACTTCGATCAAATGATCCACAACCTGTTTGAGCTGGGTTTTTTTTTAGACTTTTGCTCAAGTGTTTGTAGTGTTTATAAAAATTTTTGCTTTAATATTTTGCTTAACAAAATTGCTCTTACCGCTAAAGTGAACACTCGGTGTATCTGTAGGTCTTGGGGGAAATGAGGAAGACGGCGTGTTAAGGGTCTCTACATAATGACTCTGCAACGGTTACTTTGTGGCAAGAATGATTTGCACCTGCACAAGCTTGTTGATGAAGCACTGCACATAAATCTCACTGTTATGCATATTTATGCAAATAGATCATTTAGCTGGAATGCATTGGTTACAATTAACCAAAAAAAGAAAAAAATGCAGAAGGAGTGATCTTATGTTGATGACAGCGCTCCATGAGAGGAGCTGCGATGGACTGTTGATGTAAAGCAAGTGACAGTCAAGCAATCCACAGCAGTGTCTGAGGTCACAGCCCTGCCTCCCCGCACTGAAATACAGCGCAGTCGATACTGCCAGTGAGATGCGGCCTGACGAGTGGTCTATCAATACCTCCTGGCAGAAGGAGGTTGTTTCATAAATCAATCCTGTCTGTGAGGTTCTGATTGCACAAGAGCTCATACAGTGGCGGGACAAAAGGGCATGTCAGCAGTTTAATTTCTTTCCTCAAACAAAAACAGACCCTCCAAGCAAAAAGGGACTGGCGAAAGTTTCTTCAGTTATTAACTTCTGCACTGTGTGCGGACCGTCTTTCTAAACCGGTTATGCTTCGTAAACTCTCGCCGCTGCATACGACTTATTCCAGGAAACGCAGCTTCCCTCTGTTTGACTTTTACACAAGTTGACAAACTGATGTTGTATTCGGAGCAGACGAGTGACGGCAATAAAAAGTAACGCAGTGATTTATTGCTGTCGGTCGGGTAAGCTGCGCCTTCATTAAGTCAATTACAAGTTTTTTCTTGTGTTCTTTTTTAACTTCTCCGGCTGCAATCAAACCAAAGATTTGCAGACAGTTGCACGTATTGGAATTTTTTTTTTTTTTTGTGCTAGATAGACTACCTCAAAAGCAGTGCATGTAAAGTGAAAGAAAGATGATGCACACATTTTTCCAAATAAAATAAAAGTCATAAAATTGTGGCACATCGTCCACGTTATTCTAGGTTATGTCTCTAGTACATTTGCAAATCTTGGGACAAACGTTTTTGTCTGACTTTTCTTTACAAGATAGTTTAACTTCGATTGGACCAGGTGGAAAGCATATGGACAGTCCTTTCAAGTCCTGCAACAGATCATCAGTTAGATTTAGGTCCTTACTTTGACTAGGCTATTTTAACACATGAATGATCTAAACCAGTGGGCAGAAACCTACACAATCCACAATGCCATTTTTTTTTCTTTTATTTTTAAGACATACTTTATAAATGGTTTGTTTTTAAAGTTAAATAATAATAATAATAATAAAATCTTATTTTAGGTTTTAAAATGGCATCTTTCTACCACCAAAACATTTCACCATAAGAATGGTTTGTTGAGTGTTATGTCTGTTTGGATTTGCTTTATAACCTAACTCTACGTTAAACCTCTCTTCATGGTGTCGTTTGTTGACTCATATCTCTGAGAGCTTTAAAGCACAACTGGATTTAAACCCGGGTAAAATTACAAAGGGAAGAACTAATATTCACTTAATACTGGAGTTTATTTAGAGAAATGAAAGTGAAAGTGTTTGATTACGCCGCTGTTCCCAGGTTTTCATTCGCAAAAATAAACTCTACATGTGTGCTTTACTTTCCACCTCACAATGATGCACTTTCAGTATCACCACCCTGTCGGATTGTAAGAATGCCCACCGGACAGGTTGGACACTCTTACTGTACAGTGTCCAGCCCATTCTCCCAAAAAAGAAGATCTGCGTGAGGGCACTCGGGTCAGATCCTCTGGTCCCAAAGTCGCTGTTGGTTGGGAAATCAAATAGGTGCGCGTGCAAAAACGACTCCCCCCGGGGAGAGTTGCACATCTGCACAACTCGGCACAGTTTTTCTCACCAGCGTTTTTTCTCAGCTCTGTCAGATGAGATCGGAAGGCACAAATGTGCCACATTTTACACACCCAGGACCGATCTTCACACACAAATAACCACAGGGTACTCAAGGGAAAGGTGATGCTGACCATACTTCACACATCTCAGAAACATCAGCACAGATAAAAGTGGGCCACAGTCATCCTTCAAACGTGGTATGGGTTCATTACTGGTCGGACCCAAAACTACAAAGCATAAAAAAAATACCAAGATTTGGACTGGAACATCATGCTAACTGATACCTGCTCTGTAGAAACTCCTCTACATCATTCCTCAGCAATCTCCTGTGCTGCACATTTTTGTTTTGCTTCCCAGACCCTTCAGCTCAGCTCTACTCTTGCAGTTGCTTGATACTGTACAGTATATGAGTTTCATCCCCCCCCGCCCTCAGGTCTCCGAGACATGCAGAAAACCAAGCCATGCACATTTAGGTTGACAGATTAGTTTACATTTGGGTCGACACCGTGGGAGAAGGCCTCGGCTCGCCCGCAGCGATGTGCCGCTGCGTTCTGGGCGGCCAGTGCGAAAGCGTGGCTTGCCAGGAGAAAATATGGAGGCCCGGAGCCCACCGCGGAAGGATCTGCCTGTGGGTTCGCGGGTCCCCCCTTCCCTACCCGCGCGTGTTTTTGGAACGCAAGGTGAATCATCTGTACGGGAGTCCGTATATACCAAGCAAAGCAGAAAGAAGCCCTGGGGAGGATTCTGTTTCTAAATTAGTGACCACTGAAGGCTGCATTACGGAAGAATGCATAATCAGGCTCCAAGTGCGCCTAATTCAGCACTGACCATCTCAGAGAGGGAGAAAACAAGCCAGCCAGTCATAGGCTTATTACTAATGTCTGATTATAGTGTATGCATCATGGGCCTAATTATGGCATAAATCTCTTAATAGTCGATCGAGCTCGATGAATTATTACTGTATGCATTGCGTGAGGTTAGTGGTGCAACATATTTAAACGCCGAGGAAACGTCCTCCTTCTTTCTGTTTCGCAAACAGGAGTAAGCCCAGGTTTGAACAGAGCGCGCTCCTTATACCTGATTAATTCCTTCACCTCAATGCAAGGCCACTTCTCCGAAAGAGTAGCGCAGCTGCTTTGAGATGGCCCAAGTCCCCTGGCTGCGGCCCACCACAGAAACAAACAAACGCACACAGACGTACACGTCAGCATACATGTCCACACCTCCATTCCCCCCAGAGTGGGCTCCGCAGCTGTTGCTGGGAGTCCGGATCAGCGTGGCCCGAGCCAAAAATACCCTCCTTGTGGCAGATTGGGTATGAATGAGATCGCAAGGGGCAGAAAGTTAACAAATTCCACACAGCAGAGAAACACGGGTGCGGCCACGTCGGAGCCCATGAAAATGTTCTTACAAGCCACTAAACAAAGAGAGCTTAAGAAATGCTTTTAACCTTGGGCTGCTCCGACGAGCTCCCCGGTGATAAGTGAGTCACGTTCCGGACATACATGGCTGCTCCCGGCTGTGAGCGCGTGTTACGGTATCACAAAGGAAAATACCTGCTCGGCCAGCCTAACTTCCTCCTGCTGCTTATTCTAAATGACCGAGAAATCAGAATGAGTTCTGTTCATTGACTATTATTGTATGGACGTCTTTGATAGACAGCGAGTCTGGGAAATCAGTGCAACCTGTTTCTAAGGTTGAAGAAAATGTTTTTCTGTTGGTTTTTGTTTGTCATGTCCAATTCAACGTATTGGACGTGGCTGCTGTGAATCTAATACTTAAGGAAAGTCACTGGTATTGATTACTTATTGACACTATTCACTGTTTTACATTGAAGAATTGGAATCAGTGTAGGCCTGTACAACCTCAATTTGTGCTTATGTTAATTGATACAGAGCTAACTGCTTTTGCTAGTAGTAGCTAATTATAAAATCTGAACTACAATTTCGGAGGCTAATAAATCTGGAAAAAGTTTTAAATGCCGTTATTCTGGCATTTAGTGAATCAAAGAGACTTTTGTAAAACCTGAGCAATCCAAAATATGAACGGTTTGATCTGATTTGATGCCGGGTCGTTGAATGTTTCAGCTCAGATTTTACAGTCTGAATATCCTACAAACAATCAAATAATTTACTATGCCCTCTAAGTCCAGCTGAAGGTTAAGGGAAGGTCAGTATTTATCTCTACTAGTCCGGTGAGAACACTGTGAACAGGTTCTCCCACAAACCAGTCAACCATAACTTATGTGTTCAGTAAAATCCTTTCTCTGCCAAGACCTGGCTGTCAATAACTAACTGCTTTAAAATTTCAGGTATATTTTCATGTCTTTGTGCTAAGTGAAGACTGCTTCAGCACCGGAAACGTGGACACAGCTCGTCTAGAGTCGCTCTAAGACCGTTTCCACTTTCGCAGCTGTAAAAACCAACACTTTAAACCTGCTTCTCACAACCTCCTAATTTGATCTCAAGACTGCTTTTTTTTTTTTTTTTTTTTTTTTACGTTGGACTCGGAAGAACTCAAGAAAAGCGATGACTGAAAACTTAATTCCAGAGAAGAGAAAGCGTCGGCTCCAGAACAGAGTGGAAATCTCTGCATCCGATGAGTTGTGTTGACTCTCTGAAATTGATCAATAATTCTATCAACCCAGCCCAGATATATTATGATCTTTTTGTGCAACCGGGTAGTAAAATATTACTTATCACCCCTTTACGGTAATGCGGATTTGTTATTTACGGCGCACGTTATATTTCCAATCTTGGCGTTTGAATTACCTCTTAGTTGTACGCTTAGCTTAAACTTACATACACAACAAAACTTTAAATATCTACCATACAATAGTATGTAAATGATCGTTTTTCATGAGATTTATCATCATAAAATTATGTTTGAAGTAAAATGCATGAAGGCAAAAATGTAACCATCCACAGGGAGACATTACGAAAACTGATGAGTCGGATATGTGAAGGGCAGAGTGATATTTTTTAAATGGTTTCACCATTAAGGGGAACCTGTGCAGACCATTCACACCGTATCAAGAAAGCTGCAGTGTCAGTGGTGTAGGTAATATCATTACTGATGTTGGCAAAAACTACTAAGAAAAATCACAACTAGTGATGATTACGTTCTAGCTTTTCCAGGATGGGAAAAAAAAACATTTCAGAAGAAGAAAGAGACAAACAAATGACGTCTAGTGATTAGCAGCTGGGTTGAATTTGTCAAGTCAGAGGAATCTAAAGCTTTTTACACCACCTTCAGACATTCACCCATATTTTCACTCAAATTGGACAATTCCATTTTTATGCTCATTTGTAAAACATGCACTTTTGAAAAACGGGTCACTGAAAATTTTAAGTAAAATTTATAAACAAAAAAAATGCAGGTACATAAAAAGCGTCAGGTTTTTAGAAATCAGAAACTAGCGACACAAATTACTTAACTACCATAGTAAATAAGTATTTTTTTAGGATCATTTTGGGGTGCTAAATATTGCAAAACTGTGAATAAATTGCTTCAGATTGTGTTGCATGTCTCATCTTCTCCATGCTGATCGGCGACGATCTCATTGGTTACACATCTGTCCACTGTACGTCAGACATCTGGAATCCAAAGGCATCCGAGTGGAGAAGCCGACTGCTTGGTTCACCTAAACAGATGGAGTTTTTAACTCAAGAACATTCACCCTTATCAGTTAAAATTACTAGTGTTACTAAGATTTTTAAAGCATAAGCAAAGACTGCTAAGGATAATAGAAGTGAGCCTTGTTTTAGGTGAGGTTATGAGATGAAGACTTTGTGGCTTCTTTACAGAAACTGCAGAGTTGCTGATAGTCTGGTGGCAGTGAAATACCCAGTTATGAGGACGACCTTCATAAATGGTAGTCTGAAAATTTTTCACACTTTGTCACATTAAAACCATTTACTCCAATCTATTTTATGCAATAAATCATCTTTCTGGGATAGGAATACTTTTGCAAGGCATTGTAGAACTTTTCCAGAGTTGTGCTTCTACAACCTATCCATCCAATTTCTTTCACCCTTGTCCCTAATGGGGTCGGGAGTTGCTGGTGCTGATCTCCAGCTATGTTCCGGGCGAGAGGCGGGGTCACCCTGGACAGGTCGCCAGTCTGTTGCAGGGCAACACAGAAACAAACAGGACAAACAACCATGCACACACACACACNGGGAGAATTTGGAAAGACCAATTAACCTGACAGTCATGTTTTTGGACTGTGGGAGGAAGCCGGAGAACCCGGAGAGAACCCATGCATGCACAGGGAGAACATGCAAACTCTGTGCAGAAAGACCCGGGCCGGGAATCGAACCCAGAATCTTCTTGCTGCAAGACAACAGTGCTACCAACTGCGCCACTGTGCAACCCGCTTCTACAACCAATTACTAGAATTTTGTCTGCATTCTTTCAACAAGTAAAGCTCATTTCCATCCAGGATTTGACTTTGTCACTTATCCCTTCTTGTAGAAGGGATTTCATGGTATTCACTTTGGTAACTTCTTCAAGAGTGATGTTAGAATAATGCAAGATAGAGCAGGAGATAAACAGACAAAATCTGGGAGTCATTGGTAAAAACGTATGGTATGTTGCAGAAAGAGCTGAGCCAAATAGCTAAGCGCTCTATTTATTGGTCTTTATGCATTCCAACACTCTCCTTATCTCATTGAATATGAATCACTGTGAAAAAATGTGGCCTGGGACTCACCCTTATAGATATATAAGGGTGAGAACCTCCAATGGAACCCTCCATTGGAGGTTCTTCAGGCACTTCCTGGGAGGAGGAAGCGTTATTGCGCGAATCCCATCTTCCATAAGCAGAAAACAATGGAAAAATGTTTGCCAGTCAACTGAATTACAATGTATTGTTTGCTAAAAGACAACAGGCACAGGACAGCCCAAGACTGTCGGTCTGCATCAAAGCACATGTGCAGCAGATCCCAGGTGAACTAGGCACAGGCTACTCAACCACATGATCAAACAACATTACGCCACTAAAGCCCCTAATGCTATCCCAGCCCCTACTGTTATACAAGTAATGTGCTTTACGAGTAACTGAGCATGGTTTATGTTAAAATTTAAGTTTGCGAAAATTTAACATTGGAAGGTTCATTTCAAAAGAGACTCGTCTTTCCGAAAGAGAAAGGTTCAATGGAATTACGGGGACCACTCTCCAGACAAAAAATAGACAAAGTTATATTGCTAGCCTGTTTGGTGAGACTTTTGCTCCGGGCTCAACTAAGTAGTGCACTCCAAAAATGTTCCAAGTGCTGCTCGAGACTCAACACATACATTGCACCATGACCAGAAGACAGAGAGTGGCAAAGTTTGAGAACGTACAGTGAGTGGAAGGATATTTGCAGTTATCCACATTTTTGAAGTGCAGCACTCTGGGATCTAAAGACCCCTGAATAATGAGTTCATGACTGAAGATATCTGAAAACAATGATCCAAAAAGCATCTGTGCATTATGTCACTCCAGGATTTCAGAATAACCCCATGGTAGTTCTCTCATATTGTGAGAACAATATCTTAAGTCCTCTGATGCAAATTGCCATGAACCAGCTATGGATGTATAAGATGAGGAGTGACAACATGTGCATGTGTTTTTTTCCTCCACCATACAAGCTAAGAGAAGGCCATTCATATTTGCAGATGTAAATTATTTACAACCAGATGCACTCTCTTACGGAGAAACACCCAGCAGTGACGACACGGTAACCATGGGCTGCTCCTGGAGGAAACAATGGTTTTAATCTAGATCTACCGGCGTCTGCCTTCTAAGCAGTGGTGTATATGGACATTGTACACATCGACAAAAACACATTCAATAAATCTTTAATATTTATATGTGCATCAGTCCCATTGGTAAACTTTTTAAATCAAAGTTTCACTTTTTCCAAAACCCAAAATGACCTCCCAATTGTTGGGACATCGGAGTAGGGGCATTCAAATTTGCCATTGCTGCAAAAAAATTGGCACCATGAAGCACTGGAGTCACGGCGTAGAAACCTTCCTCCAGGCATTTGTTATGTTACATTGCTCAAGCAGGCATAAGCACTGTGTGCCTGGATGACACCCATAAGAGCAAGATCTCGGCACGAGCCTAAAGGACATTATCTGGCTCATCAAATCACAATCAACGCATCCGACTCAACCACTAAATCTATCACGGCATAATTGGATGATGACATTGCAGTGAAAGAACTGAGGTCAGCAACGTGTGGCCATTCGACATTACGTTAACTATGCATAGATTTCCAAGAGCTTCTAGGTTTGAAGCCTGTTTAATGATAGTTTAGAGGTGGTGGCACATTGTCACCTTCAGTTCCACTGTTCCCATCTTACAAAAGATTTTGTGCTGCGATCTGCCTTTCTTTATCGATATGTGAGATGTGAAGTCCATTTAATGTGCGGATTATGTGAATGCTGATTGGATATGGCAAAAACAATCATCGTATTCTTGTACGTGTGGTGTATTGTTGTTTCATTTCTTTAATTCTCCGGTGCTATTTCGTGGATGCACTTCTTTTACTTCTCATTTGCATTTTGCCAAATGTCATAGAGGGGCCACAGTAAATGCGTACAAGATGGTTTTTTTGTTTCTTTTTTCTTTAACAGGGAGACAGAAGCTGATAAGATTTTCTGTAAAGATGAAGCTAAAAAAAAAAAGTTAGTGTGTTTTGGGCAGAGCTTAATTTTTGAGCAACAACACTAAAACATACAGCCAGAGCTACATTGGAAGGTTTTAAACAAGGATTGTCCAAATTGGCCTGGAGACAACTGGTTGCACTCTGAATTAGTTTATACGGGCGCCCGTTTACAATTCTGGAAATCTGGCAGTTGATGCGGGTGGACTTCTCGGCTTTCTTTTTTTTAGAGCTACATTTTGACAGACACATACATAATTAGCTATTTTAAGAAATGTTTATCTGTTTTGCAAAGAAGAATGGATAAAACTTTAGGATGCAAACACGTACAGGCTCTGTAAAAAGTATTCATTCCTTTGGATGTGAATATAAAATGTTTTTTTGTTTTTTTTTTAGCAAAAAAAAAAAACAACAAAAAAACAAAGACAAACAACTAACTCCAACAAAGTGACAATTATTAACAAATTAACTCAATTCCACTCACTGTGAGACAACTAGCGCAAAGTGGCTGGACTTCTGTTAAATTAAGTCTGTTACCTTAAAGTGCATGGACATTCATGCAATCACTTTATTATGTAAAAAAAAAAAAAAAAAAATGGAAACAATGCACTGCTTTTTCTTTTCTACTTTGTGTTTCTCTATTTACATAAAATCCTTAAAAAGTTTTGTGGCAGTAATGTGACAGCCTGTCAAAAAAGTTTAAGAAATGCAAATTGTTTTTCAAACCCTAACAAACCCACAACTCATTTTGTCAATCATGAACTAAAAATGAATGGAAAAGAAACGTTTCCTCCAACAAGAATGAGAAACGTCGTGACTGAACTTTCGGGAGAGCAAGAGGCAACTCCACAGGGAATGAAACTCCTCTGAGCAGAACGGAAGTTGCAGAAGTTGCTGCACCGCCGTCGTTGGATGCTCTTTATTGATTCTGTGCAAAGCTACGATAGAAAGCCGGGGATCAAAACCAGCGGCCTTTTCTCTTTTCACCTGCTTCTTCTACAAGCCTTGCTGGACAAAACAAACAAAAAAAAAAAGGACTTAAAAACAGACTTGATCGCAGGATGTATTTGTCAAGCTGTTAGATAAAAAGTGATGTTGAAAAAGATTTGCTACTTCAAATGGAGAGCCGCGCGGACAGTTAAAAATCTAGATCGAAAAGGTACGGGGTAGTGATAGGGAACTGGATTCAGAAAACATGTAATATTTGTCAAATATTCTAAATTTCATCTCCATAATCATAACACCAGAATACAAATAAGCAGATAAAACTTCTGGCGCCTCAGTAACAACAGGACGCAGTTTCATCAACTATAGATAATAAAAGTGAGGTGAGGTCTTTTCAAAACAAATACATCCCACTTGCTCTTATCTTGGGTTTGTTTATGTAATTTTAAAGGCCACTTAATGAATGACATATTAAACAAGATTAATGTAAAAAAATAAAAAATAAAAAAAAAGTCCATAACATAAACTACAGCCCAAATACACTTTTTTTTAAGAGGGTAATGTTAAATGTCACCTATCGGGGGTTTACAAAGCGATGACATAATCATCATCTGAGCTTCCCCAAAATCGATTAAATACGAAGTGATAGAAGTGTAAACTTCTGAGTTATTATTCTGTTCTGGCATTTAAGAAAACTAAAATAATTTAACTGAGGATGGACTTTAAATATGACAGTGAGGGGAAAAAGGGGCTTGTATGTCTATCGAAAGAGTGTAAATGCAAATATCCGATTTCAACTGTCGCAATTTTTTGGAGTAAAATATTCTGCGTTTGTGCTTACAAAGCTCAATTCTCCATTGAAAGACAGCATCGCTTGTTCTGTTTTTACCATCATATTAGGCTTTTTTTGCACTGTGCTTAGCAACATGTTGAATTTTCTTATTCTGTCTTAATTAAGATTTTTGAGAAATATCAACGCTAACAAGTTGCACCTTCTGTTTTTTTAACAGCTATAGTGCGTAGTGTCAGGCAGTTAAAGAATAGGGCCTCTGTCCACGGCTCATTTAGCAAATAAGATAAGATCTCCTGGTGTACCTGCCCTACAAACTCATAGAAAACCCCCCACTAATGTGCTTTATGACTTACTTCTCTGCCTCGGTGAAATAAGCCATGATCGTCGCCTAATCTTGTAACTTGTGGCAGCTGTGAGCTATCTCATCAATTAAAAAAGCTCCCAGCGGAGTTTCGGAGCCCGAAAGGAATCACTGGAAAAACTGTTACACAATTACGACCTGCTTACAGCCGTGTAATTATACTTGACCACCGTCGCCGCTCCCGGTTCTGCTCTGTGACGAGGGGGATAACTGAAGTCCATCTCATTTTAATTAACGTGGCTTTAAAAACCCAACTGAATGGATTGATACACTCTGATCCCTTGACCTGTGTCTTTAAATACCCTCCATTTGGTTTCAGGTCAGAGAGAACAGGTTATGAAGCTTTCCTAATGTTTATTTTCTTCGTTCTTTTGCAGGGGGAAAAATTTAATGATTTCTGCTGCCATTTGAAAGTAAAATTAATGTCAAAAGACCACTGAGTGTTTTTTTTTTTTTTTTTTTCTGTTTTGACGAGAGCAGACACAGTAATTGGAGCATGCTGCGCTCTAAACACCCAGAGAAACGGACCGGACACACGCAGATGGAATGTGGTTCAGTTCCTGTGAGGATTCCCTGTTCTTCTTTCTGATTGGAGGAGGGAAAGAAGAACAAGAAGAAGATGACAAAAAAACAAACAAACAAAAAAAAAAAATTAACACAAGGAGAACATTTGAGTCTGAAAAAGAGTCAGAGAGTCAAATACCAAAAGCGTCTGGGAGTGATGAAGCCCAGTTTGTTTCCAGATGCTGCGACTGGACCCCGCATCACTTCGCCGATTCTTCTCCGAGGGGCTGAAAGCTCTTCATTGCAAAATATTTATGATTCTAAATACAGTTGTTCTTGCTTTCGCAAACTTGAGTGCTATCTGCAAATCGCTGCAGGAACCCTTCCTATGGAGTCGCAGACTCAAGCATAAAAAGTCCATTTGGACAGTGACTATTGGCTCGCCACTGGGAGGCTTGCTAATAGAAGTCAAGGAACATGTTTTTTTTTTTTTGTGCAGAGATGGATTAGGTTACCCCACCAGCACACACTGTGCTCTGCCACCTACTTTGAGAGAGAGAGCAGGAATCTATTATTTTAAGGGACAAATTGCTTTTTTTCCCTTTTTTTTCTTCTTTCTGTTTTAAATTTGTGTTTGGTTTTAGGTGTTTGCACGATCTGCGTGTGTGCAGCCATGTATGGCCCCGATCAATTCTCAATCTTTTCCTTCTTTTCCAACCGAACTGACAGGCTCGCTGCCTGAGGTCTGTGTCATAATGCAAATTAATTATTCTTAGCTGGAACTGCTCCGTCGTGTGTCTGTTTAAGAATCTGCATGTTGCAAAAAAGCCAGAGTAGTGCATTTTGTTGCCATTGACCACATCCAGACCCCAAATTTCTGAATGCATTAACTCCATGGCTAATGGAAATTCATTGTCAATGTCAATCATCTTAAAAAGGCAAACAGAGGGCACACTGTGGGTACACACATACACACAAAAAGAAAAACAAAATAAAACAAAACAAAGAAATTTAAACTAGGATGTGTACGGTGGAAAGCCTCGGCTCGCAGAATTTCCAGATACGTTTTGGCACCGTTGTTGTTTTTTTTTTTCCCCCGTTTTTTCCCTCCTGTGTGTATACAAGCTGCAAGCAGTCACGCAGCTGTTTCCATGGCAATATCTATCTGTGTGAGGAATTCGTTAACCCTTTCTCACAGGAGTTTCCATGCAGAAATCCCACGTCGAATACAGATAGGAGCAGAGCGAGGGGATACCACGGCGCTATTTTTTGACAAAATGCAACTATTTCTGAAGAGCTCGCACATTTTTGGAGTGTGCCGTCCAAGGCGGAGTTTGCGTTGGTGTTGGCAACCATTGTTTCTGTGTCACGAAGGCGACTGTGGGCTGTTGCATCGAGCTCTGACATTTGAATTGAAGAAAAATGGAAGTGAGGGCAATTTGAATAGAAATTAGAGCCTCGAGTGAGCTTGACTCTCGCCTGAATGTAGCGGAAAAGAAAGAGGGGGGCGGGAGGGGAAATGACATGATTCTTTAAGCTATCCTCACCAGGAGAAGAATCCCTGCTGGCTTTGAGAAAACATGAATCTAAAGCAGAAAGAGAGTGCAACAAAGGAAAAACCTGACAGTAGCTACAGTACCTGCTCCCACGTGCAAAGACAAACATGCATTCACGCCGAACAGGTAAAAAGGTCTAATGCTGACTAAAACATGCTGTTGGGTGAGGAGGCATGAGCCACAGACACGCTGCTTTCATATTGATAAACTATTGAGATGATTAACCCGATGCCAGACCTTTACATACACTTAATTATTAATTTTTGCTTGTATCAATAAAGGGCCACAAAGGTCAGGCTACAAATGCGCCTCGTTCTGTAAATGAAATGCTCCGAGAGTCGCAAAGGGGACACAGGCGAGGCAGAGGACGGAATTACGGATTCCCATTAGCGTTTGTCCTCCATCAATAGCTATTTAGCATGAAGAGCTGCACCTCGCCCATGCTAATTTTGAAGCCGGTGAGTCATGTGACTCCTTGAGCTGTGAGGGCTGGAGACGAGCGTTTCAGGTCAGTTAGCTAGCTGCCGCCTGCGGGGCGGCAAGACTCCGGCTTCCTCAGCTGGAGAATAAAACAGGTGGAGAGGCCGTTAGGTCTCTGAGCAAATGCTGTAATACAAGAAACCCCCCCAGTGAGAATGACTTTACAGTAGACTGCTTGACAACGTAACCTTTGATTAATTGCACTTTTTGTTAGTCTGAGGCCCCCGAGGGGACTGAAGTCATTATTAGCCTTATCTTTACAAAAATCAGGTCAACAAAGAGAAGATTTTATAACCTGTTAGTCAGAATTGGCTCTGCTGTGCTCAGTTTCGAAGCACTCTTGAGATCAGTCATGTGCAATCAACAGACTGTACCTTTGGTCATCACGAATAGCTATTATTCATACAGATTTGAAGTGTTGGACTGCCTGACTTCCAGCTAGCGCCTTGTTCCTCCTGCAGAGCCTTTTAGAAGTATTTGTACTGTTGTGACTACGACCAAAAGCTCCAGTGTGTTTTAGTGGAAGATGATGTAACTGATGACCAAAGTGAAAATAATGCATAAATGAGCAGCTTCATGTGGAAGAAGCTGCAGTGGACAGACCGGGCAACGGGAATCATAGGCAATAGCTAAAATCCGTTGCTACTTAAAACCTCAAAAGACTCTGGGAACTGTGTATTTTAATGTCACAAGCAGGAAATACACCTTAATATGTACTTATGTATACAATAGAAATTGTCCTAGCACTACCACAGATGTAACCTGGTAAAAACCAGTCCTGGAAATGTGGACATTGATAAATTTCACCCAATCGCGATAATTACAACTGTCTCCCACTGCGACCAGAGAGATGTCTGTACGGACGAGGCGGTTTGTAACGTTGATTCAGTATTTGGAAGAGTGGTTGGCGAGGACTGGATGGCTTTGTTCACGTCCTCTTCTGCTATTGCTAAAACTACAGGCAGACTACAGTTCTAAAAAAAAAAATCGTAGAAAATCAATCGGCAATGATAATGAGTGGGGCTCCTGCATTGGCTGCACCGCAAACGCCAGCAAATATAAGTAAGTAACAAATAAACCCACGACTAGGCTAATTACTGCAAATAATTTGGTGTCAGGTTCCACAGAAGAACCTGTAAACAGGTGAATCAGTGAATACTGAAGCAGAGTTACCTTCATCTTTACAAAAATCAAGACAGTGATGCCTATTTAGATTTTATAACCTGTAAGTCAGAATGTGCTCTGCTATGTTGCAACAATTTTTTGTTTAGTTTAGTTTTTGCTTTAAAGCATTCTGAGATCAGTATTGCTCAATTAAGAAGAGCGATGCTGTGAAGCTAGTCAGAAATGATGGGACTTGGTTGATGAAGCTAGGGCAATGCTAAAGAAGAAAGTGTCCGCTGCTTGAGACAGTCAGAGGCTCACCGTCCAGAAGGAGCAGCAACCAAACACATACAACCAGAGTTACAACAGAGTAGTTTAGAATGGCCTAGTCAAAGTCCACAGCGAAATCCAACTGGGAATCTATCACAAGACTTGAAAAGTTCTGTTCACAAAGGCTCTCCATAGAGTATGAGCTTGATTCTGAGTCAGAGTTACGTTTTTATATATTTTTTTTAAATAACATGAAAAATGTTCAGATTCTCAATGTGCAAAGCTGGTAGAGATATAACTAGGTAATGTTGCAGCAAAAAAGCAGCTCTGTGCAAAACAAATGGCAGATTGTGCAACTTATTAGCAGTTTATTTGTAAAAACGACAAAGCTACGTTGATTTGGTCTATCACATCAAAACATTCAAAATTCTGTTAAATTAGTCGCTGTAATGAGACTAAATGTCACAGAAACCTGTGCTGGTGTGAATATTTTTTAAAGACATTGCAATTCATGTAGATCAGAATCTTTCAAGCTATAAATAAGGTTTTGTTGAGCATCGCCGAGGATTCCTATCTTGTGTACTATTTAAGACACACGTGCACACCAGAGCTCTCGCATGCATACAGAGGCTCCACACCAGCATTTGAAGCATCGTGGCGCAGTTCAGCCTCAGTGGGCAACACACTACACTTTCACCGGGCTTCCTGCCGTAGCATAGCAACAATTGCCTGGCAGCCCGCTTCAAGGTAGTGCTCCAGCGCCGTGTACTTTCAAAGCCTCTGTGCTCATCACTGCAGTCAATAAACGCCGCGATGCACGCCGAAGTCAAAACTTTCTTTTTTTTTTTTCTTTTTTTTCCCTCAAAGCTCCAGAGGCTCTCTGTGGAGGCGAGCTCTCAAAGTGCTGCTTTGACCCCGTCTGTGTGATGAAAATGTAAAATATCGCGGTTAAGCAGCAGAGATTTACAGCACAGTCATATAAAATAAACATGACCACTGCTTGCATGTAGGCCACATCCTCCAGCTTGACTCAGACGCTTCGGGGCGGCCTAAGTCCTCCTTAATTAGGTCATGACTCATGAGGTCATCTAAATTGTGTTTGACTTGCGTGAATCTGATAGCATCCAGGGACCTAAACTCACCTGTCCATCTCGAAGCGCTGCGTCTGGTAATTGCAAATCTCTTCCAAGTTGAGGCCGAACATTGGAGCGTTTATCAACACCCCCCACACCCCCTCCCCGCCTCCTCACAGCGGGACTGACCAAATATGTCGCAAGATTGCTTTAACTGCAACTTAACTCCTTCAGGAGAAGCTTTGATCGCTTCCTCTGAGGGAAAACCGACAAAATCCCATGTCACATTAATGTCAAACTCCCATTAAGACACATTTTCACTCATGCCACAGAAGAGGGAAGATGAAGCATCTTGAGACACTGCTAAACACATCAGTTAAATACATCATCTGCTACTTAGAGCCGATTACGCCCTTTTGATGGATACAAACTGGGGGGCAGTGACTGGAAAGCACCGATGCATTAACCATGTGATACTATTTATATCAGGGGAACAAAGGGGGTGACACAGTAACTCGCATGTCTTATGCAACATGTGAACTAAAAGAAAAGGGAACCACATTGCAGGGGCTTATGGATGCTAACAAGTTAATGTGTTAAAGAGGGAAAGCTGGAGCTGAGAGCACTGTTGTGGGTAAGGGAAGTTGCTTTTTTGGGAGAGGCCAAGCAGGACCAGAGACAGGCAGAATTGGCCCTTGTGATCCTCTTCTTTACAGGTGTGGCTCTTATGTTTGGAGCACAGAATATTTAAACCTTGCAGTCTCCACCTTCAGGGTTACCGTTGGCGTTCACTCTGCCTCCTGATGCCAGGTCTCAGCTCCCCTCCTCATGCACATTTGAGTTTGTTTTTATACCTCAACACTTCCATATCCACACATGCAACACATCCAAGCATTTACATTACTTCACTAATGTTGACATTCAAAATCCATTGCAGTTTTTCTTAATAAATATTCCTTTTTCTTCACCTTAATCACAAGTCTCCCCTTTGTGATATTGTGATATGACCGGGAGCCAGTCGTAACAAATTGGGGGCTCGTCCGGGAGTTGAACCCAGGACCTCTTGCCTTGGGACATCTACAACAACCCCAGCTGACCAAAGTACTTCAAAACAATCAAAACATCACCAAAAAAAATATATAATTAAGTTTCTTAAAAATGATAATAAAGACGCTTATAAAATTGGAAGAAAAAAAACAAAGACTAATATTATGAAAAAAAGCAAGACGTACTTAATTTCAGCAGCAGTGATTTCCCAAAAACACAGCTCAATTAAATACTAATTTTTCCTGTTTTTTTTTATTTTTGTACATTTCTTTTGTTTTAGCTGTTGAAGGCCAGACAAATAGATGCGTTTTCAATCTGGACTTAAACTGACCTACTGACTGAGAGATCGTAACAGAGGGAGGGAGACTGTTCCACAGTCTGGGTGCTGCCACAGAGAAGTCTCTGTCCCCTCTAATTTTTAGCATGGCTCTAGAGACAAGCAATAAAAGCTGGTCAGCTGACCTCAGGTCTCTGAGTGAGGAGTGGGGCTGAAAGAGCTCACTTAAATAAGATGGGCCCAGCCCATTGAGTTTCAACTACAAAAACAATAAATAAAACCTTAAATTTCACCAGAAAAGAAAAAGGAAGCCAGTGAATAGTGTTGTTCATTTCATACAAAAACACTTTGATTATATTTAGATTTTGTTGATCAATTGAATGACAAAAGTTATGGTCCTTGCAGTGTGAAAACAGCAAGGAAACTGACAGATTGGATTGAGATATTACTGTAGTTATGTAACCAATAATGTAACAAAAAAAATAAAGAAAGAAAAATAAAAGAAAAATTTTAGTACATGCATAAGGTCAGCAGTAGGAGTTAATGCTAAAAAAGCACGACTGAAAGTTATAAATCATAATGGTAGTGAAACAGACCACATCAAAAGGAATCCGCAAGTAGTACTGATTTTTAAAATAACGTTTAGCGTTAAATTCTGAATTTATGATTCAGGCTTTTTCTTGTGAATCGTTGAAATATGAAAATCTAAAAAAGGGTGAACTTTAGGGTTCAAGGATGAAGACATACTGTATGAACGATCCTTATCAAACGCCAACACTTGAGTTCTGTGTTACTCTTTTGTCATTTTAGATTTTACTGTAGCCAATGAATTGTGGATGGCAAGCTTCAAAAACTTGTCTTTAAGCACCTTCAATGGTCTAAACAAATTTTTGTAGAATAATTATCTAATTATGTAATAATGTTTTTTGTTAATCTATAGTATTCAGCCTATGTCCACTGATCATTTAGATATATCTGAAAATATCTCTTTACAAAGGAGGCTTTGTGTGACCACTAACTCCATGCGGTGCAACAAGTACCCAACAAGTGTGAAAGTCAGACTGACTATGTCGCAGATCATGTTAAGATAATTGTTCAGCCTTCACCGCCGGGTCACGGTCAGTCATGGTGTTATCCTTTGACATAAACTATGTAATTGCAATGGCAGCCTGTTTGAGATCAGCACCGAACATCACTTATGTGATGGACAGGTCCTGCCTCTCCCCCTCAGATAAAGCCAGGATATATATCCATAAATAATCAAGATCTAGTTGACATTTAAGCAGAGGCAATAAAAGTGATATTGAGAAGAAAGACGTGGATATAGCCACACCCCTTATTGCCATGCTGCAGCCCAATAAATGATCACGGAATGAAGACCTTCAATGTGTAACCCAAGTTCTTCAGTGAAAATGTGACATGAAAGTAAGTGAATTTATGTACGTATATAAGTATGACGTAGATTATATTTAGCGAGGATATAAATGTGCAAGAGTACATACTGTGAATGTTACTTTTGTTTAATACACTCTGTTAGAAAACAATATTTTTCTCCTAAAACCTTTTTTTGATTGAGAAACATTAACAGAAATGAACAGAAATCGGATTTTGAAGATCGGATTTCTCTTTAATCAAATTAGAATAAAAACCTGACCTGATTGAGAAAAATGGATGTCATTTTTGGACTCAGCGGTGCAAAGTAGTCCTAACTCAGCTGAACAAACATAGACAACCTCCTAAATATATATATATATAAAAAAAAAAAATTCCCTTCTCACCCACCGCGGGTGGTTCTTATCCTCTGAGCTCGGGTCCTCTACCAGAGGCCTGGGAGCTTGAGGGTTCTGCGCAGTATCTT
>CAEGAD010081632.1:0-99590 GCA_903067055.1 Poeciliopsis paucimaculata | reverse complement strand
AAACAAGAAACAGTGTGTTTCAATGTGGCTTTAAAACACATCCACAGGTATGACTCCAATTAACTCAACTGTGACAGGGAACCTATCAGATGTTTGCGGGAGGAAGCCCAAAATGTTAAACGTGTAAAATTTGGTCAGTATCTCCAATAATGACCAAATATGTGTAAACTTTTGAATTGGAGCAAAGTTATAAAAAATACTCTAAAAATGTTCTTGCTAGGTTTGCTGGCATTTAGCAGACAGGAATAATTTCTGTATAATGTCTAACTCAGCAAAAACAAGAATAGTTTGGTCAGACTTAACTTCTGACAGGAGATAAAAATGTGTGTGTTTTTATTCACACTTCAATTCAGGCCTTTAAGCCATGAATTAAAGTCATCTTAGCCATGAATTTCTTGACTATATAAACTGTTGATGAATAAATGAGCTGCTTCGGATTTAAAAACTGAAGTCCACAATTAAGCTGTACTGTAAAAATATTAAAAATTTGGATTTAAACGTCGCGCTATCTATTAATTTAAAGCATTTCCATTAATTTATTAAAGGCCATGTAATGAGATAGAAATGTGATTGTATTGATTAATAGCTCTGTTGTTAAAAGGTTCTGCTGTGGGATCTCTGGACCTGGATTTCTTCCAGCTAAGAAAGAAGATGGAGAGCCTTCCCTCTGAACAGGCCCAGAGTCATTCTGAGTGGCCTGGGAGAGCAGCGTGTTCCTCCATCACAAACCACTTCAGCTGTGCAGGGAGACAACCTGCAGTACTCACAAACCATGACTCTTTGGGCTGACCTGACCTGAACCCTAACTATTCTGGCCTAGCTAGCTCAGGTACTGTTATTGTATTTTACTTCATTTTCATGTTGTCACTCTTGTTTTGAACAGAGTAGCAACTGTTGATTCATCATTCATCATTGTTGTGCACTTGGATTTAACTTGGTCTGAAGTTAAATCAGACCAAACCTATCCTGTTTTAACTCATCCAGTTAGAATTACCTAAATGATTTCTATTGGCTAAATGCCACAATAACAGGATCAGAAGTTTGTATGCATTTCTTCAGAATTTGAACTGCATCATTTTTGGTAAACATTGCAGAACAGCTTCTCACATTAGTTTGCCTGCATTGTGGCCCATTCCTCAGGTCAGTCTGGTTTTGGTCTTACTTTAGATCAGTTTGTTGTTATATTGTTTAGTTAGATAATGTTTATTTGTTGTGTTGGCTGATCTTGCTACAGTTATATTCATGTTTTCCCAGCTGCCCTGTAAGAGTTTCCTTTTCCTTGCTGTGCCACCTCTCTCTCTCTCCAGCCTGGTTTCTTCTCTCCCCTCACAGCTGCACCTTGTTTTCTAATTAGCACTGGCCCATTGTTCCAGCGTTCAAAGGCCGAGTATTTAACCACCTCTCCTTCATTCGCTCCTTGCTGGATCCTCTTATTACATTCATGCAACTTTGTTCCTGTTTTGTTGCTCTGTGATCTCTTTTTGGTTGTTCTGCTGTTATGTCTGGCACATATCATGACAGTAACTGAGTCAGGCCGCCTCGCTCTCACACGCCTTGTAAATCCAATCCAAACATTACTGTTTGAAGCCATGAGGACAGCATGGCTTCAAACATGCCATGTTTTGTATGTGTATATACACACACATGATATATATGAGCCTCATAGTAAATTGAAAGGAAGATGGCCAGAACTTGAGGAATAACTCCACAGTTGGGTGCCTGAATAATGTGCTGTGAGGCTCGTTAACAGTGCAGTTACGTCACTACGTCCCCATAGTTGCCAAGGAGATTAATATTTTCAAGGGTTTTCATTGTCATACCAGCTCACATTTGCATGTTTGTGGTATGAAATTTGGTCTCAAACCTTAAATTATTGGGGGTGACCCATTCAGGTCACCCCCAATAATTTTTTTGTATACAGGATGTTTCAACACAAAACATCTTTCTTTTCCGGAATCTTGTTAATAGTAGAAAAGGTTAAAAAATCCAATAACACATTCTCTTTCCCTTTACATCACACAGTGCGTACCTTGAGTCGTGTTGATCACCAGCTCTAATGGTGGTCATTGACAACCCAGGCTTTGACTGGTCCAGTGTACTGGAGATTGTGTTCTTGACCCGCATTTTAGATTTGGCAAATATTTCATGCCGGATGCTGTCCTTGACACATTTAAAAGGGCCACTTTTTGGCTGCATTGTTAATACAGTTTAATAGTCAATACACACTAATTTACACACACACGCACACACCCCTACATATATGTG
The DNA here is from genome assembly GCA_903067055.1 of Poeciliopsis paucimaculata. NCBI lineage: Eukaryota > Metazoa > Chordata > Actinopteri > Cyprinodontiformes > Poeciliidae > Poeciliopsis > Poeciliopsis paucimaculata. The sequence goes on along the minus strand of CAEGAD010081632.1, from coordinate 97,325 downwards.
TGCGTGTGTGATTTTAATTTGCGGTTTGAGACCAAATTTCAGGAATGCTTTTCTAGTAAACATTCCTAGAGCCTGAGTCAGGATATGATGCTCCCACCACCATGTGGAGCACAGGTCTGTGTTCTGATGGCTTCCTTCCTTCTCCAAGCAAAAGCAACGTCTCTCTGGCCAAAGAGCTCCAGTTCAGCCTCATCAAACCAAACTTGGAACAGACTTCCAAAACACATCACCATGTTTCAAATGTTTGAGCAAACGTTATTGATGTGCCATTGTTCCAGCAAAGGAGTTTTTCCTACTCTGTGACCTCAGAGTCCTCCACAGTGGACAACACATCATCTCCAGTAGAGGCAAGCTGAGGAACAACCTCCTTGGCAGAAACGCAGAGTCCTTGTTGATATTTCTTTTCTTTTTTCTTTTTTTGCCCTCAAAGTTTTTTGAAATCTTGCATACATGGCCACGCCCAGGGCTGTGTCCAACAGAATTTGTCTCCTGATGCCTTGCAATGATGCATCACACAGCTGTGCTACACACCATGACACATATGGAAAAGACAGTGTTACCTTCACCCTCACAGTAAGTGTGTGTCCACCATCGTCTTTCTGAGGTCCAGATTATATTTGTTCATTACATTGTCTTGATGAATGTGCTTTTTGCCAGACGTGTGAGAGTAGCTCCACAGTTCAAGTGCCACAGTCCTGCTAACCAGAGTTCCTTAAGGTTACATCTTGATTACTCAGGAGAAATGTGAAAGCTAAGAGAGCTCAGGTGTGGTTTTAAAACTAAATGAATGACCAGATTTATCTTGGAAGCCGAGAACACAGAAAATGTTTCACTTTTTTTTTTTTCCCCTGCCAATTTGGGACATCAATAAAACATACAGCTTGAACTTTGTGAAGATTTTGTTTTTGTTCTTTTGGAAGCCTTACAAGTATGAACAGTTTTACTACGGTCATTTCCATGAACACATTAACAGTGTTGTCTGATTTCAAGAGGGAGTCCAACAATTCTGACCGCAGCTGTAAACCTCAAATATCAAAAACATGTTTTGGAGCCAGAAAAAGCTCATGTCCTCTCATGTGTTTGGTAACAGCAACCTTAATGTAACGCCTTTAAAATCTGAAGAAACAAACACACAAAATGCTTTAAACGTTTGTCTGGGATTACAGGTTCCAATGTTCTTCAACCTCCACATCACACTGTGGAGGTTCTGGATCTGTTCTCACATTGTTTCATTAACAGTTCTGGTAGGCAAAAAACATGTGCTTACTATACAATGACATGATCACCACATGTAGATATAAATTTGTTGCCTCTTTATTTTTGGTAATAGCTATTCAACCTCTGCATCTGGAGATGGTTCAACATTTCCCGGCCTACAGCACTTTTTTTGAAAGGCTCATTTTGAAACATCATGCTTGTTTAGCTTTTCTGAGCTATAGGGGGAAAAAATCCATCAGACCACATCAGAAAAGAGAACAATTCCCACAGCTTTTAATTACATTTGAAATGTGGTAGCAATAATATTGAGATTTCTAATTATTTTCAAAGAAGCTAAGAAAGAAAAGCCTTCAGGAAATAAAAGTCTTTGCCTCACATGGTTCCACTTTAGAGCCTTAAAGAGAAACAAACAAATTGCACCTCATTTGGTTAGGTGGAGTATTTTTAACTGCTCTTGGCTGGCAAAACCGCAGCACAATCAATTGCATGTTTGAGAACAGCACTGACTCGGCAGAAAATGCTTTGCCATATGCTCAACAGACACACTCGCACACGCAGACGTGCACACACACACTAGAACCCTCAGCAGTATCCAGTGGTTTTACATGAGAAAGTTGAAGCCTTTTCTGTTCATGGCCTTGCTTGACTTCTCCTAACAAGACTGAGTCAGTGAGTTTCTTAAGCAGTAAACTGATTAGCCTGAGTGAATGGACGCTGTTGTCTGGGATTCAAACAGAACATTACTAGTTCAACTTATGTGAAAGAGTTAAGAAAAGCCTAGTTTTTTTGTTTTTTTTTTTGTCTGCAGAAAACCCTCTGTTCTTTGAAACTCGTGGTACAGAGAGAATTGAATCATCTATTCTTGTTAAACGTCTTACATCTCACCAGCTTTCGATTCTTCTAACACTTTGTTGCCTCTCACAGCAAAGCCTTTATTGTTCTTTGTGCTTTGATGTTAAACTTTTTGAAGTTCATAAGATGCTCTTTACTGAGAACCCAAATGTAGAAAGCAGGACAGCAGGAAATACACTGTTTACATGAGGTAGTTGTAGTTAAGTCTTAATTTAAGAAGCCTTTCCACAATCAAGATGACTTAATAAATTACAAACCTATATCTAATTTTCCTTTCTAATCTAAAATCCTTGAGCAAATAGTTGATAGTGAAATGTGTGAGGGTCTAAATACAACTGAAGAGTTTCAGTCGGGTTTCAGAGCTCATCATAAACCTCAAAAGAACTTGGGAAAGTTACAATTGATATTGGTTTGACCTCAGATAATGGGCTTGTGCCTGTTGTTATCTAGTATTGTTATATCTTAGAGCTGCTTTTGGTCACAATGTACAAACATGTTGAATGGCACTAGGTTGGCTCAAATCCTATATGTCCAGCAGATTCAAGTTTGCTTGTGTCAATGATAAATCTTCATATTCGAGGATGGAGTACCACAGGGCTCCGTTCCTGTTGTGCTGATAATACTCAGCTATATCCTTCCATATAGCTGACTGGACCTGATGAATCCAGTCTGTTAGGTGGACTACAGGGATGTCTTGAAAACATAAAAACTTGCATAACACTAAACTTTCTGCCTTTAAAATCTGATAAGACAACGTTTTTGTGTTTGGATCTGAAACGGTGAAAAAGAAAACTGCTAACTCATCACTTGATCTGGATACAATGACCTGTATCAGTAAGGTAAAGAAGCCTGGTGATACTTTTGACCAGGATATGTCATTTAAATCCCATAGCAAACAGGTCTCTAGGACTCCCTTTTATAACCTCCGGAATATTGACAAAGTTAGAAATATCCTATCCAGGAGTGACAGTGAATAACTACTCTATGCATTTGTTACTACAAGGCTGGACTACAGTAATTGTATATTATCAGAAGGTCCATAAAATGTAGTTGAAAGAAGTTTAACTCATTGAAACGGCATCTGATTGAAACACTGCAGTTCTAATGAGTTCTGACAAGAAGAGATCATATTTATTCTGTTTTAGCTCCATGTTTAATCCTGAATAGAATTTAAGATTCTCTTCACATATAAAATTCTTAAAGGTGCAACATGTAACTTTTACCAGAAAAAAGTTTTGATAAAAGGGACACCATGCCATTACAGTATGGTTTGAGGCAGATAATCTGTAAAGACTGAAGCTCCTCCACCTCCTTCCATCTGCAGTGTAACAGAGAGCAACGGGGAGAGTGTGAGCAGCGTGTGCACGTGAGTGATTGACAGTGCTGATAGGTGATAGGTTGCTTCTGACTGATCGGTGTATATCTGGTCCGTTTTTTTCCCAGATTATCAGTATTGTATATTACACAGTACTTGTTGATAATGGATTAAATTAACCCTTTGCGATTGGTTATTATGCCGGTTAAAATGACCAGTAACATCAGTAGCTAAACAAGGCAGATAGCATTCCCTATAGCATGCATTTTGTAAGAAGTTATGTGGTAGGTTCCTGGTTCTCTATGATGTATTTTTAATTGGTGTTTTGTTAACTGCATTTTTTATTCTGGCAGGTCAGGGGCTTCATCAGGAAGGTTTATGTATTTATGCATCATCACAATTGACTGAATGGGAAGGAATTGCATAAATGTGATGAATTTTAAATTGGTTTATTGCATAAGCATAAATGTCTTATGGTAATTCAGAAAAAATGCTATTATAACTTGATTATGTGCAATTCAAACAATACAGTTTATGTAGTTGAAATACTCATTATTAATTTAATACAACTAGACTTTAATAATACTAAATACATAAACCTGAGGATTACGCAATTAAAACTAAATGGCTTACATTCCACTGATGAATATGAATTATGTAAGGTTTATTTGATAGGTTTGCATTAAATTTATCTAAAAAAAAACAAAGTAAATGGCAATTGTAATGTAATGAAATTACACGAATCTTAAAAGTCAGAGTTAAATATTTCTGTGAGTGTAGGAGAATAAAGACCTGCTGCTGTCAACCATCCAGACCTCTTGTATCCTCTGGTTCTGGGAATGCAGAGCAGAATAGAAGTAAAAATGTCTCTCTTTGCAGAGTCATCCGCCTGCCAAACTCACCAGGTCTGGGTCAAACTACTTCAGCAGACTACCCAAATTGAAGTAGTTCAATTTGGGTAGTCAGACTACCCAGACTACCCAAATTGAAGTAGTTTGAAGCAAACTTCTTCAATAAACTTGTTCAGAAGTTTATTGATGTGCTTTATGCAGAAATGCACTCAGACAGCAACGTTGATGTTTCAATTAATCCGGTGCAACTATTCAGTTTTTAGTGCTTTTATTGACATCTGCAAATCAGTCACAAAGCAACCAATCAGAGCCAGGAGGAAGCTCTTGGCATTGTCAATAAAGCTCATGTATGTGCTGCTAAACGTGCTAATGTCGGAAAAAGGACATGCTGTTCCAGGGAAATTTTTTATCCACCACCAGTGGCCATCGTGACAAACTGAGCATTCATAGAATCATAGCAGGCTCCATTGTGATGAAGGAGCTGTAGTATTAGCAGGGCGAGCAAGCGTTTGATTGACTTTGGGTAATATTCCAATATATTCATAATACCACCATATACATTTCTGTGTGGACAACACACAAGAAAAAACAAACAAGAAAATAGGAGCTAGAGTTATTGAGGAACAGACAGAAGCAGCTCACAGTTGAGATTTGAGACAGGAACAAGCCGAAAAACAAACAACAAAGGAACAGTGGAGATGTTTGGTCGGGGATGAAGAAGATTACAGGCTTCAAGCAGGAGAAAAATCAAATAGATGGAAGTCTGGACAGAGCAAATTAAAGATCTGCTGTTGTTGTATCAACCTTCCATACCTCTCAGGTCTTCTGGTTCTGCTGTGCATCCCCAGAACCAGAACCAAACACAGAGAAGCAGCGTTCAGCTTCTGTGCACCACAAATCTGCAACAAACTTCCATGCTGCAAAAATACAAAGGAAACTCTAAGCAGGTGGGTTTTTAGTTTAGATTTAAAGGAACTCAGAGTGCAAAAACAAAAAATCTTACCAAGTATTTTACTCTGTTCTTAATTACATATATATATACTGTCTTTATTAGCTTGATAAGTGTTACATTGAAAGAATTATTTGGAAAATGTGACTTATTTGATTTATTTTTTTTGATTAAAGTCTTTAAAATGCTGCCATCATTTTAAAATATGAAATCAGACACTCTAAACGCCCCTGAGCAAACTTCTTCCTACTTCTGCTGTGTCCTGTCACATTTATTTAAAAGCAGTCAATAAAAAATGTTGTCTTGTATTGCTTATTTATTTGTTTTGGAAAACTGGGAAACATATCACGAGTGCTGTCATAAACAGCATAGAAAGTTAGCCAACAACAAATATCTCCAACAGATCCCATGATCAGAAGCACTCCACCCAGCCCAGGCCTACACAAAACTGCTTTTAAACACAGCTTAAAGCCTGCGTGAGATTATAGTAATTATCTCAATGATGCAAGAATCCCCTCTGACTGAAGAATAAGACATTGAGCCACAGCGTAAGCAAGAAACGATATAAAATGAGATAATCATCATTTACGATGATCTCAGCATCCAAGGCTGACACTAAAAGAAGGTTTCATGTTTGTGATGAGATTGAGGTACTGAGGAAATGACTACCTCTGGGCTGGGAGATGATACACCACAGAGCTGATTACACTGTGTCACTGCACACACAGCAAGATAAAGATAAACAAGCAGCAAGACAGTCTGACTTGGGCACAAAACTATATGCCTAAAAGAGACGTGTGGATGTGCAAATCATCATGTTCAGGCTTTACAGCCCAGCTCTGACCAGCTCACAGAACGGCTGATTGGACTGCACACGTGTGCACAATCTAAATGATCATGGCAAGATGTCTTTAGGACAGTGGCCTGACATTAATTTATATGAATTTATATTACATTAACTTCTGCAATTAATTTATATTAAATGGCAAGGTCATTGTATATGTATATATAAGACCATCCATGTGTCTCTGTATCTGTGATGTGATCCAGCCTCTTCAGCTCGTAGTTTGACATCCTGCTGATTGTCCTTCACATTCATTACAACACCAGAGGAGACAGATCCTTCAAACTGTTGGACCAAGACAGTGGAAGAATCTCCCACGTTACTTACGATCATTTTACTCCATTTTAAAAAGCAACTTAACATACCTTTTATTAAACAAGCTTTTAACTGGACTGAACTTTCTGTAACCTTCATCATCATTAAATTATCATTTTTCTCACTACAACCTGGGTCCACCCGTCTACCTCATCACCTCCAACTGCAAGCCGTGACCCCCACAGACTAGCCACTGCCTTCCTGTGCATCTGTGCTCAAAGTAAAATCTTTTTTACGGCGCAGTCAATCGACTCGGATTGTCTCCGATCGATTTTCTACCAGGCCAATCAGCAAACAGGAGGGGGACTTTGATTTTCTGCGCTATTTTAGAATTGTCTGCCTGCAGCTTTAGCAGCTGCAGCGTAGGAAGTGAAGGAAGCCATTCAGTCCGTGTTGGTCACACTTTCAAATATTAAATTAAACATCAACAACAACCTCCTCTCTATTTGCAGCGGAGGTGATATCCGGTAAGCTTAGCGTCAAACTGGCACATTACATATGTCACGGTCAAACATTGAGTAACATTTAAAAACAACACAGTCCATGTCTCCAAGTATGGAGGACCAAAACTGACATAATAAGAAATAAAAGCATAAATATATATTTAGTTTATTTAAACAAATCTATAAAATGTTGGTCTGTGCACTAGTCATGACTGGATGATGTTCCAATATCCAGTGTTGTTTAGTAACTTTGCAGAAAAGAAACTTCATAGCTACATCTTGACATTGTAGAACTAACAGTATGTGGTCTTCTTTAACTTTAACTGGTTAACTGGTTAAACCCTTATTCAAGTAACCTGGAACCCCTTTTCATAGAGAGCTGACCTTGCAGCATAAATTTTAACCCAGGCTGACAAACATTTGCTGGACAAGAAGAAAAGCTTTTTCATAAACTTGGGAGATTCTGTCAGTCCAGCAGAGATTCAGAAACCCCCTGGAGGCAAAGGCCCCTAACATCCATATGCTGTGTGGTATGAAATGTATTGAGAAAAGTAAAGGCCCCTTAATATTTATGGAACAAATTCTGAAAACTTCCAGACAGTTGTTCAGATCAAAGTAAAAGTCTTTCACAACAGGAAAGAACAAAAGACAAGACCGTTTAAATGGAAGGAGGAGAGAGTGGCACAAAAGATGATAGAAAAGGAGATGAGCAGAAAGTGCTACAACAAATAAAATAACTAAAAGCCAGAACACAGAGGAAAAGAAGCAAACATGAAAAATAAACTAATATGTTGTATGAAGCAAGTAAATAATTTAAAACAAAGATAAGAATTTCAAAGAGAAAAGAAGAAAAAAACAAGAATGAAAAAGAGAATTTTGACACTTTGTAGGAAGACTCAGGCTATTTGATGTTTACAACTATTACCTTCGTCTGAAATAAAAGTGCTGCAAAACGCTGGCCAGTGAGGCCAACATTCTTTATCACCAACCTGGGAGAGAAATGGTCAACGGGATGGGATTTAGGAAGCCGTCTCTGAGACTTCTCCACTGAACTCCAGAAAAATCTGAAACCGCAAATAATGTTGTAGGTGACAAATGATCAATTATCCTTCTTCAATGCTATGGTTGGACAAAGTTGAACAATTTTGAATATTGTTTAATATACAAAATTACACATTAAATTATGCAAATGTAATATGCATAACTCCATTCAATTTAATGAAAATTGAATGCAAAATGCAGAAAATAAAACAAAAAAACAGCACAGGGCCAACTTTGAAAATTTGGTCACAAGCTGATCTGAATCATAAACTCATCAAATGTAAAAAAAAACAAAAGGCAAAGAGAAAAAAAAAGTGAGACATGTGATTTATGCAAGTTACCATGGCAACTCCATATGGTGCATCGACTCCTGGAAACAACCAATTTGTCATTTAGGTCCATGTTTTCTGCCACAGTAGCTAAGAGAAATAGAAAAGTGTTGGAATGAGTCAGAGCTGCAGAGGCAGAGACATCACCTCCTCCTCCAGCACCTCCACCTGTGGCTATTCCAAATCCAGGAAGCCACAAGTCAAATTAACCTCTTGAGTCTATTTTTTTTTTTTTTTTTTACACAAATCTTGCCTTTTTTTTTTTTGCCAAGTATTAAAGGTGGAGTAGACATAGCATTATGTGGTTAAAGTTAGCAGGGTGATGGTGGTGACAATATTAAAGGTGGAGTAGAAATACAATGATGTGGTTACCTCAGTCAGTCAGATTGATTCCCACCCTACTTGTCTTTGCTGGCGTGTCCTTGGACATGTGACTGCAGTCCAGTGTCTTCACCATCATCAGCGTGTCAATGTGTCCGTCAGAGGAAATGAAATCACTCATTTCCACTGACGGACACATTCTACTAAATAAGTCTGATGTTATTTCATTTAAGGGCATTATTGGTACATTTATAACAAACATAAAAGGTAACTTACCTTTCAGAGAGCATTGAAAGTTTACTTCAGAAGTTTACTTTTAGAAAATTAACAGTATACTTAGAAGACTACTATGAGAATACTTGAACCTGTACTTTCTTAGAGGAAACATAGGCTTACAGTTACATGGAAGTACACTTTAAACTATACTTTCATAAACCTCAAATGATTTAGTCCCACAAAAGTACATTTGTTAGTATTTTGCTAGTAAACTTTGGGAAATATACTTTTCTCTATACTTGAGTACACTTAATGGAATGTACTTGACATATTCTTCTTCTTGATAAGTGAGGGGGAAACCTGTGTGATCATTTCAGTTTCATATGGTGCGCAAATGATCAAAAGTTCACAACTTACACTACAAGAGAAAGTGAAGGTCTAAGGAAGACCAGATGCTAGAGGAACCCGCATAGAAGGAACAAAATGATTTTAGCTGGTCAAACAGCATGAACGATAGAGACAATAAACAGCATCTTTCTGGGCTGTGAGCTTCGCCCACAAATACTCAGCTGGAATGATCTCAGTGATCTGGACTTTGACACACCTTGTCAAACTGGGTATCTGAAACACACACCTGTGTGACGTCCTGATGGAGCAGAAACCTGAAATGGCAGAACAGTTCACTGTGTCAGACCAGACTACCAGACAGGACATATTTATACTCCTTCTCATTGTCATCTGGGTATAAAACACCCTGCATTGGGTAAAGGAAGGAGAAAGGCCCTAGAGGGATCATACTGTTACTCACCTCTGCCATATGGATTCTCTAGCTGCACAGCCAGTTCATAGCTGGAGCTTAGAGAGGAAACTCTGTAGGTGGTCATGACTTCTCTGTAAAATGAGAGCTCCTTCTTCAAGGCTTTGTAAAACAGACAAAGACAGTAGTAATTAAGTCTGTTTGATAAACTTTGTACCAACCATTACTGAATATTTTGCACTGAGTTATGAGAAAACTGAAATGTTTACTTCTCATACTAAAAGCTGTTGTTTGGGAGTAATTTGATGTTTTCTGACGTATCTGTCTTCTACTTATCTGTTGTTTCTCGGAACAGCAGGAATCAACTGCATTTACAAAGACTTACTTTGTGCTTTTAAGGATTGGTGATTTGTGCGTCTCTGGTGGTTTCAGGTAGTTCACCTTTCATATTGTGTTGGTAGAAACAATTAAAACTATCAAAGAGCAGTTTGATAGTTTTGTGTGACCCTACATCTGTCAGTTACATGACCAATAACGTTCATTTTATTTTAACATGTGTCTTTATCATGTCTGATACAGAACGTTGACAGTTACCAGTACTGTATAGATGTACAGACAGACTCTAATTTTCAGAATTTCTCAATAAGTTGGCAAATTCATTGGTGGTCCTGGTACAGCGGAGCTCTAACGGCACAAAGGAGAGCATGTCAACAAATGCAAACAAGTAATAATGAGCATATTATTACGACCAAACTTCAACATGTGAATTTCAGTTAAGTAATTAGATACATTTTAATCCATGTATTTTAATCTCATGGCCATGCTTTAGACCTTGTGCTATGATATGGCATTAAGGGTGAAGATAAAATAGCATTTCCCCATAACCCTCATTATAGAAGATCTTTATCAGATAATGCTGCTAGAACCTTTAAAGAATCTGTTCCACGTTTCATTTCCCCTGAACCTCAGAGAAACAGATGGAGGGAGCAATTTAATCTCTACTCCTTCTGAAATTGATGTTCTTGTTCATAGTGTTACTTCCTCATTGGACAATGTGGCTGCCTTAACGAAGAATGTAATTATCCATAGGAGGTTGGCTCCTAATTCAGAACTCTGCTTTGAAATAAACAATAGGAAGTTTGAGAGACACTGTTACTTAAAAAAATGGAAAGATTTTGGCATGACTTCAGGTTCTCTTTCCTCTTACATCTCTGACTGAAGTTATTTTTCTTAAATAAGTTTGCAAACATGCCACAAGACAGTGATGACAAGTTAACAGATTTATGTTGTGCATCCTTAGTTGTGCATGTCTTTGGTGCTGTTTGGAAACAAAAGGAAATGGAAGAGATTCTGCTGCAATAGATGCAGCCACACTCCCCCCGCCTCTGCTTCCCATCTTGAACTTACTCTCGTACCACACTCAGCCCCCCTGCTGATTTGAGTTCCTTACTGTCTTTTGTTTCCACAGGTGAGAAGTGTCTGTGTCAGATTGCAGGCGCAGGCCTCTCCCGCGGTGTGAAGAGGCCCTGATGACACATGTTTGTTTAACCATTTCTTTCCTTATTTTATTAAATTAACACACTTTGGCAGTTTTGCAGAAAATACTGTAAATCATGCACGGTTTGTGCCACACACAATGTGGTAAGAAAGGTTGTACAGAACCAGGCCACTCTCCTGCTCTGCTGTTTGTGACGTTGGACAATGTTACACTGCTGTCCAACGTCTCCACTGTTCTTTATGAAGGTTAGCAGGTGTTCAGTTCTCAAGAGGAGGATAAGAGGAATCAGTTGCCAGTCATTTGGACCCTGAGTGTTAACCTCTTGATCACTTCCTTCTTTGTGTACTCTTTAAATGTTACCACGGTCGACATCCTGGAACAGATTGTTGGAACTCGCCAGCTTCAAACTGTCTGTGAAGAATCTGGGTTTCTTCTACATCACCAGGCCAGTGGTGGGCTGGCCTTGTCATGGCTCCACCTTCAGCCTCCACCCAACCTATCTGCCCTCCAACACACTCATTGCTCCTCAGCTTCACTTTCTCCAGTCCAATGTCTCAGTTCTCACTCGTCTCTCTTGGGCAGATCTTTGTCTCCTGGGTGTCTGTGTGTGGCCCAGACAGCTACCTAAAACCATGACACAGCAGTAATGCTTTTATTCCTCATGAAGTTATGGACAACTCAAATTCATTAGATCCACTCATGTACATCTGTGCAATCAACAGTTGCCTTATTCTGTGGATTCCTCCATCTTTGTTTTCTCAGTTATATGGGAAAATGGATGTGGCAGAACAGTTCATTGTCAAGTGCATTGTTATGATTAAATAAAGAGTTTTATTTGCATTGCCCTATTGTCTTAAGACCAGAATAAAAAAGCCACCTGACTATATCTGACTAATTTGTAGGTCTGCTGTAGCGTTAACTAACCCATTCATTATGGTCAAGTTAAATTCTTTGTATTTGTTTCCTTGTAGAAAAATAGACTGTGACTTTAACCAAACAGTATGAATTTATATTTAGAACAAAGAGCATTTTTCATTTTCTAAAATGTTCTTAGCATGTTTTATATTTATTGTAATCAATCCAAACATTCAAGGTCGTGTCACCAAAGCATGAGAAGGAAGTTCTTAGAGAAGATCAGTCACACACTGGCAGCATGAGCTGGTTATACCAATGTCCCACTAGCTTAACATGACCACCACAGAACATGGCAGTTATGAGTTACTCTTCTCTAAGACATTCATACAGTTTAAGGTTTTCTCCAGCTCTGATGGACTTTATTTATCAGAGGTCAGACAGGAAAATGGTTTATGAAAGAGGAGAACGGTGGAATGGAACCTGTGACAGCCTGCTGTCTGCATAGAGATCCCTCCCTCTACCCCTGTGCCACTGCTGCATCCAAATACAAAAAATTTTATTTGGATCTTATTAACAATCTGTAAAAACATTTTGCTGTACAAACCGAGTAAGCAATTCATAATACTATACACTATATTGTAGGGATTGCAGTTTATTTTCAACACTGCAAACCCCTAATTTCATCGAATATTGCCTGATGGCACTTTTGTGTCTGGTCATTACCTCAATTTAAAAACAAAAACATTTTTTTGTTGCTCTCACTAACAGGAGAAATCTGGATTTGATTGACTCTCCCGTCTATTTGTTTGACTTGCCCACATCTGATCAAACAGCCAACAAAGATCAGAGATTGTTTATTGAAAGACAGCCATCTGTGCTCTGCAAAAGCTGTTACCTCCCTCTTTCCCACTTATAGTGGAGCCACTGATATGACAACAATAACATAAGGGTGGATCCTTTTACTCTGAATGGAATAACAGTGCAGTTTCCACTGAGCACTGACTCCATGCTGTTTGAACCCACAAAAGCAGCTGTTGCTTAAATATAGTGGACACTAAGAAGAGTCTTGTTCAGTCAATCAGTGCAAAGCTTGCATGTGTATCATGACAGGATTGATATAAATAACTGATTCTGTTTAAAAGCGTCAGAATAATTGCTGTTATACGCGTATAATGTTAACTAAATGACTAAACATCGTCAGTTAACACATTAAGCTTATGACAACAATACTAATGCTATTACCTCTACACCTAGATTGATTAATTGTCTACAAGAAAATACTTTTAGGAGTAGTTTTACTGCACCGTGGTTTTAACTTTTAATTTATTATTATCAACCAAAGACACTCTTAGTACAACTTCTGGATACTCCAAGTCAATGAACTTCAATAAAAAAAGAACAAATATATTTTAACCCAAAATGTGTGAGACACAGACACACACCCACAGACCTGCCGTTTCTGCTCAGGTTTTATGTTTATGGTGTTATTTTCTATCCGCTGAACCTGCCTGAACATTTACAGATCAATAAGACATACGGAGCACCACAAATTAATACACACATTACCTACTGTATTACTTTAAGTAAAGTTTAATGAAACTACTACTTCCAAAGTCTAAATGTTATTTTGTTTATTGGCAGGTTGTTTTTTTTTAATTTATTTTAGTCCTTAAAATGCCAGAATTTTCACATAACTATAAAGTTTACCTGTTTGACATAATTAAAAAATAAATCTGATTGGATGATCAGTTACTCAGTTCTTCAGTAACCTTTTTACTTCATACTTTTTCACTCTTACATGAAAAATCTACTTCTTAGCTTTCACTTCAGTAAAGATGTTGATGTAGTGCTACTCTTGACTACGTTTGGCTACTCTACCTCTGTCTGTGTTTCACCCCTTGTTGGTTATTTAATGCTAAAAATAAACCCAGTAATTTTTTTTTGTTTTTTTGTTTGTTTTTTTGCTGATTTTCTGATTGTTGCTTTCACATATTTAAGATATTTGAAACACTGTCAATAAAAAGAGCAAAGTCAGTGAGGAGACATCAGACCAGAGGCAGCAGCACGTCTTGTCGGGTAAAGAGAGATTATAACTTGCAGAGAAAATTATATATCTTGCAGGAGAAAGCACACAGGTATCAAGACGATGTTTGACAGATACATCAGAAGCTCTTTCATTCACTCACATACGCAGCATTCCCAGGTGTCTAACGGTACTTTCCTCCTTTGCAGTGGTTCAGTGGACCAGGTTCCCTCTAGCCATTGATTACTTTCAAATTATCAAACGAACTAGCAAATCATGCAAATTTTCAAAGCTATATATATATATACAATATATATATCAATCTCTTTTCCTCTAACAGATCTTCTACTGGTTCTGTTCAAGCGTAGTGAGTCCGGGCATCCTGCCATCTGAGGATACAGTATATAAAGGAAAACAGCAGCTCCACACTTTAAAGATGCAAAAACACGTGGAAACCGGTTTCTTCAATTGATGAGTTTTTTCATTAGAAATGTATTGTAGTAAGATACATGTGTACGTGCTCATGTGTATGAAAGTCACTAATTGAGTGAGTGAATTGCTCCAGAGAAGCAGTGACTCAACATCAGTTTTCTCCTGCTCTTTCACAGGAGGGAAGCTGACGTTGGCCGCACCCCTTGCTTTCTGGTTTTTTGTTTTTTTTCGATGTGGAGCTTTCCTAAATCTTCCCACAAAGACACTGTGTGCAAATAACCAGAGGAAGAATGTTTGACCTTCTCATCCTTCCTGCCGCTGCTCAGCTGCTTCCCAGAATTGTTTGTTGCCATATAGGAGATGAGTAACTTGGCTTATCTGGATGTGCCGATCTCCAGGGAAGAAACTTTGTTGACCACAAGGTTGAGTGTACATGTTTAAGTTGATTACTTATAAAACCATTTACAAATTGTACACACTGGACCCTTCACTTATACAACTAGCCACTTTTCTAGATTGAATACAAGTTAAAAGGAGTCAATCACTAACATCTGATAAAAACAAACATTTTTATAGCAGAACATCAAAAATACAAACATTCGATTAATTAAAAGTCAGCCTTTTTTGTTGTAAGTTAATTACTTGTTTTATGATTTGGTTCTTTTTAATGCAGCTTTGTGGGAACTCGTTACGCGTACACTTTCTGTTTAAGTATATTTATTGTTCTTGTTTACTTCTGTTTTCTTCTTGGAAAGTCGTAATGGTTCTGGAGTCCAATCCCCCAAAATGATTGCACTCTTTCAGGACAGTCCCAAACTTTACTCACCACACTCCTGACATAGAATTTGTTTTTCTAGTTATTTTTAAAATATGTAATCCATAAAAACAAGGACAAAACAATCTTGTTCAGACATGTTAATTTAAAACAATCGAGTACAATTTGTGACCGTTAAAAGCCACTGTTTAAATGATTTCCTGAAAATGTCCAGGGATGTGATACAGGACCATGAGGTTCATGTGTGTGTATGTAGGGAGTGGGGGAAGTGTGTATGAATGCGTGCATGCCTTTTTGTAACTGTGTTTTATGTGCTGAGGAAGATGCAGCGACTAGTCTAATTACATAAAAATATATACATATATATTTGTCTCTCTCTTCAGTGTTCTCCATATTTTGAAGAGAGTCTAACATTCTGACATTCAGGAATGAATAATAATAACTTTGTTTGCATAGCCCTTTACAATAACCACTAGGTTAACCAAAGTGCTTTACTATGGGTGAAATAAGATAAAACATGGAAAACACAAGGAATGAAACAAAATGGGACACAAGAGACAGTTGAGCAAAGTAAAAATATAATTAAAAAGAAATGTTACTATTGAGTATTAAAAGCTACTCACTTCTCAAAGCCATAATCTTTTTTCAGCCAGGAGTTTGTTTGAGAGTCCAGAGCTGGCACAGAGGAGGCGTGGTCACTCTGTCGCCTCTGTCCAGACCTCTCTTCCAACATTGGCTGATCTGAGGCCCTTAATTCTTGACCATGCACACACACTTAAAATATCACAAATAATAGGCTGGTAAGCCTCAGTCCTGTACCCTTCCAATCCCTGTATCTGTACCGTTAAGTTTCACTATCCTTAAAAGTTAAAAGTTTTAAGGACTTTTAACACAAGTTAAAAGTTGTGTTTGTGTTTTGTTTTGTTTTTAAAAACTAGAATTTGGACATTATGATTAATAGTGAAACAAACCTGTGCACCAGTGATCCTGATACTTATTTCCTCGGGTTGAATTCTCAAAATAGTGTTGTTGGCAACTTTTGGTTTCCCTATCTACACTAGGAAAATCGAGCATCAAATAAATGTCATACTCTTGTGCTGCCACATTACTGTGTGCATAGTAAGGGACCAGCTGGGTGTGTTTTGTTTCTGACTCAGGGCTTGAGCTGGCCTTTGAGTCTAAAAGATTGCCCCCAGGCCTTCACTAATAGGTGCTAATTACATTTTGCCTCCATTGGTCAGTGACCACAAGGAATGTGGCTGTTTCTGGACCAAGCCTTTAGAGCAAGGAGCTATCAGCACATTCTTTTTAGCACTGTCAAAACACCTCCTGTTGCACAAAGGTGTGAAAAAAACAAAAGGGTGAGAAATCAGCTTCAGAGCAGCACTGTGTAATATGTATAAGTGCAGGTGAATCTGTAAATAAGCTAAATAAGTCATTATGAAAACAGATCTCCAAAGATTGTATGAAATACAGTTTATAGTCATGCTTGTTCTCTCTATCAGGTTTTTATATGAGAAGAAAAAGAATATTGTCATAAAACATTGTGATGGTTTGAAATGAATCTGCAGAAGGTTTTTGTCAGTCAGGCTGTGCATCCACATGGATTCTGCATCTTCAGTGATTGGAAATGATCACTTCCTACTACACCATTTTTCTGTGGTGCTCCATGTGTACAGGGCCTAACAACTGTTTGTTGTTTCTGCAACCTTTCTGCATTTTTAACTGCTATATCATTTTTGAATGTAAAGGACGGCACACAATGTTGGTTTTGCTATGGGATATTTCTAATTTGGGAACAATGTTGGCATATCTAACTTGCACGTTGCTAACGTTACAAGTTGTAGCATTAGCAACACCAAAAGACAAATTCTTACCAAAATGCCTAGCAACCGCAGTGTCCTGTACTTCAACACTACGGTCAGCCAATAAGCCATTGGCTGAATGGCCATTCAGCAATGGCAATTTACATGCACCAGGCTTCATTCATAATAGAAGCACTGACAGGCACAGAGTTGTAAAATGCTGTCACTGAACATAAAAACAAACTACAACAGTGGTGCGTTTGTCCTGTCTTCTGACAGAATGGACCCGACCCGCACCGAGATCTAATGACAGTAAAAACTTTACTGACTTCCTTGGGTTTGTGTCCCTGACACAGCAGCAGCTGCAGAAGGAGTACATTTGTTAGGATGACATAAAGGATACATAGACAGTCATTTCAGTTTGCCACAGTCAGAATACGATCAGGGTCGACATGCAGACCTTTCAGATTAGAAACAGGCATGAACCTCCTCTGTCATTTGGATTAAAATATTATTTCAATTGAGCTAAATCCAATCAGAATATGGTTATTGGGGTTTTTACCTGACGCATGTCATTTTGAACACTTATCCAACAACAGGTTGTGTTTACATTTTTTTTTTAACTAACTACTTGTTGTGTAACACAAGTTGACAAAAATGTTTGACTTAGCTATTCATAATTGTGATTAATAATAAAATTATCTGTTCAGTGAATACTAGCTTAATTTGGCACTATTACAGAACAATAGGCAGAGTTGTTTTTCCTAAAACCAACTAACCAGACCGTATATTCAAACAGTCAAAAGTTACATACAACCAAAAATTGTTCTTTGTCCCTTTGTTAGCTCTAAAGGCTAGGCTACATGCCCTACTTTATGGCCCATTGTTCTCTTAACACACACACACACACACACACCTCGCTCTCACATTGGGGTCATGCTGATCAGAGCCATCTTTGGTTCCAGAGCCACAGGTGGCTTTGCACCGTCAGGTTGCAGATCTCTGATCCAGCTAGAGTCCAGGGTGAAATCTACTAGAACATCTCTGGGGCCATGTGGAGACGCCAGAGAACAAGAGACGTCCTCACAGTCAGACAGATGTGTTAAATATTAACGCACTACAGAGGGCAAATATTATCACTACTGAGAGACTGCAACTAAAGACTGAAATTAAAGTTTAAGTTAGTTTATGCAGCCAGATTATAGCAGCTTTTTGTTCATCATATCTTCTTGTTTCTTGTGATCTTCAAGTCAAAAAAATCTGAAGTTTTGCAGGAGTGTGTACAGTTTTGAGAGTAGCAACTCAATTCAGCACAAAGGCACTGGTAGTTCTTTTTATTTAAATAACTTGACATTTTCCCTCCAAAATCAGTAAAATAGGGAACTTCCTGACTGTATCTGTGCCACTGGGAAGTTAACACAGGTCTTTCTTTTTTGCACATAATGTGAAAACACATCTTCTCCTCCAAAGATTGTGCAATAACCAACAACAAAAGCACTGTGGGACTTTTGTTTTGGAGGGGCCAGGGAAAACGTGAAAAGCACATTGAAAAGCCTAGCCTCCATACTAGCTATTCCAAGACCCAACTTTAAGGAACGTGTGCCAAACCTTCAATGAAAAGCTCATTTTCTTCTTTCTCTAAATTCAAACACGCTCTCAATCTACTTCTGACTCTTCTTTGATGCACTTTTCTGTTCTCTATTTATGTCTTCCCTGTAGTTTACTGAAGATTGCAAAATATGCAAGTTAAGCTCAAAACAGCATTGCACATGTACTGAATTAAGGTGTCTAGTGAGAACTGCCATACTTCTTCACTTAGACTAAAATGTTATGGTTCCCAAAATTAGGTCATGAAAATACTCTAAGATGATGATGCGCTTTTTTTTTCTTTTTTTTTTTTCTTTTTTTTTTTTTAGCTTCCTGCTGTTAATAAATTTGATGGAAATGAAGAATTATTACTTCAGTGACATTCTCAAAAAAACATATAAACATGTTTGTGAAGATAATTTTGAAATAGCAATGGCTTTGGAAACCACAGTGAATCAATGAACAGCACTGTTGGCTGCATTTAGCAAACAGTTTTTTGAACCAAATCCAAACTTAACTGCATTTAAAGCTGAAGACTTTCCATAAAAACATAATAACTGTCAATATATTAAAACCAATCAATACTTACTACCTAACTATACTTCATCACTTTGTGTAATATTTTGGGTAAAATAAAGCTAAATTGCAGGAACCTGGTTCATTGGAAACGTTGTTTTAAAAACTAATCAATACTCATGGCTGAGCTAAGAGTATAGATAAATTAAAAGAAAAATTACCTTAAAAGGATAATAATAAGTATTGCTATGCTTAACTACATATACTTGGAGCATAAAATAGAAGTATTTCTTATGTTAAGTTTTCTTTGTTTAGTAGCAGCTGCTGCTTGCTGCAATATTTGGATTTGCTGGATGTGATTGGTTGTCTGGATGAAAAACAGCTGTGTGTGACTGACTGGTACACTTTATAAAGCTGCAAAAGCTGACACAGATATTAAGTGTTTCAGTTATCAGAGCACACACTACATATTATTTTTAGTTTACAACGTTGCGCTCTGAGAGCATCACCATTCAGCATAACCAGATCAGTTTGCAACACACTGAATCCCATTTACTCCCAAGTACACCAGAAAAAAAATCAAACCACATTGAACAGCCTTGTTGCTGAATAATCCGACACAAATAAGCTTAAGTTCACTAGCATTTGAAAAAATAGATATGAATGACAAGAAGTCTCTAAAACTACAAGAATGTACTACTTGTTAAAATACATATAAATGCACTAAAATGCCTCATAAAAATATTGAACCTGTATGTAATATTCAAATCAACACAAACTTAAATCATATATAGACCTTCAAAATAAACCATCTGAGCATAATATCACATGCTGTGTTCTGGCCACTGCTGGCCAACCGCCCAACCCTCCAACTCAACGCAGTCATATAACAGTACATCTCTGAAAAGCAGAAGTAGAGCCTCCTGCACAACCAACAAGACTGCAGCAAGTGGTTTCCAGTTAACAAGAAAACACTTGATCTTTTCCAGCAACCATTGAACATTTGGTCAGCTGTGAAATCAAGCAGGTAGTGGGTTTTTTTTCTCATTTGGACTTGACTTTCTTTCCAAAAAATGATTATCTCCCAATTTCTCACAACAAAGCAAAAACCAGATAGCAGGGGTGTAGCACTATACGCAGGTATGCACTGTAAACCACTTTAAATTCTTTTGGATTTGTGGGGCTTGTTTTCATGGAGCTGGTTGTTTTGTTTCTCTCACAAGATCTGGCAACACTGGGAGGAACCTATAAGATGAGTTTATTCATATTTTCAGGATAAGTCAACAGATTTCTCAGAATGCCCTGCAGATATAAAGTATTTCTGTTCCTGGTGCTTTGTGTTGACATTTTGGTTTTGTGTTCTGTTCTCTGTGTGGTTTTTCTCAGAGTTTTATGGTAGTGTTAGGTTTCAGCTTTTGGTTATTAACATCTTTCTGGTGCTCTATTCAGTTATTACTGCTTATTTAGTGTTAGTTATTCACCTCTCTCTACCAACTGTTGTGCATTCCTCTGATTAGTCTCATCTGGTCTCCATTTAGATGATCCCACCTTCATAGCTCTGGATAGTTCACTGATGAATCCTTTCATTGTGCTCTGTTTAGTGTCCTGTCGTCCTTATGCCAGTAAATTACAAATTGATTTTAAAAAATTTTATAACTACTATTCTCACTCTGACGTCCTGGCTACATATGAGTAGGTAAAAAAAACAGTGATCAGGAAAGATCATTTCTAATCAGTGCTAAAACAGTAAACAGGAAAGTCGTATGCAATAGCAGGGGATGATTTACTGCTATACTTGTTTTATATATTTCCAAAAGCAATGTAAGAAACTGTAAATTATTCTTTGGATGTTTGTTGCTTGAGCAAATCCAATCATCCAATTAATCAATCAAGTTTATTTGTATAAGACATTTCAGCAGCAAGTCAAAGTGTTTTATACCACAAAAATCTTAAACCCAACATACAGTCAACATTTGTGAAACTAGTAAAAGACTTTGTTTTCATTGTTAAAATCATCAATACTCATAATATTTGTTGGTTGATGTTCCATTGATTATGTTAAACAGGTGGGGTTTTAGTCTAGATTTAAAGGAACTCTGTTTTTCTGAAGTTTGTTCCAGATTTGTGCTGCAGTGAAATTAAATGCTGCTTCTTCAAGTTCTGGGGATGCAGAGCAGACCAGAACCAGAAGACCAGAGGGGTCTGGAAGGCTGATACAACAGCAACAGATCTTTAATGTATTTTGGTGCTAAACCGTTCAGTGATTTATAAACTAACAACAGTATTTTAAAGTCTATTCTCTCACTGTAAGGACTCTAGAACTGGTGTGATGTTCTCTATATTCCTGGTTTTAGTCAGATCACCTGCAGCAGCGTTCTGGATCAGCTGCAGCTGGAAGATGATTTTTTTTTTTTAGACAGAAGATAAACTCATGGATGAGTTTCTCTAGGTCTTGTTGGGACATTAGTCCTCTAATCCTGGAGATGTTTTTAGGTGACAGAAGCAATACCCCGAGCATCAAGGGATTTGCTGTTTTGTTTGTTGAAAGGCTTATGTGGCATTTTGATACTCAGACTTTGCATGTGTTCCCCACAGTTTCTGACCTCCAACAGGCTGGATTGAATGTTTCATGATGTCATTCGAAGCACACAGCAGACACAAGTCTACCCAGTGAGGAAATGAGAGGGTACTTCTAATTACAGAATTATATGAATGACAAACATCTATAATTTCCAGTTTGCAGAAACAAACAGATCGTCTCTCATGGTTGACGGATTATTTAAAGGTTCTTGCTGTTTAAATGTATCTAATGCCTAAAGATGATATCAGATTTTACATTGCTGTAATCATTCAGAGTATGACTCAATCTTATTTGTAATTGATTTAAAAAATAGCTATTGTTATTGCTAGAGCTGTCTCAAAGTCATATATATACTTTTATCCTGGCAAAGACGGACTTGACTGGAAGCAATACACTTCTGAGATTTCAGAAAATTCCAAACAAAGTCGTTGAACCCTTCAGTGATCCACTCAGAAATTCTGCGTCTAAAAATGTTTTAATTTCCTGGGGATTTAAGGCAGCAAAGTCACCATGTAACTTCAACAGGAACAACTACTTTTTGTAATCATTAACATAGAGAGAGAAACACAGACGGAGGATTTCATTCACGAGTTTTGGACATGAGAGATTAGTCATCACAAACATATATCGATGTCAGTCTACATATTATCCAAACATTATTCCTCTTATATTAACCTAACTCTTCTGGCTAAAGCAGTGAAAAAACAGGACAAAAAAAAACAACCTCTTCTACAGGCAGTAACAGCCAAAAGAGGCCTGCTCAGGGTGCCAGTACCCATGGCATCACCATGGAAGTGACACTCAAAGAACTTGAAATAAACACAGCATTACTTTAGAGGCAAAAGACCCATCTTAGCAACAGATTTGCTATCCCCACTAACACAATTCAAGCGGGACAAACATGCAGATGCATAGTGACTATTAAATACAGAGAAGCACATCCATATTTGCTGACATTTAATTCTGTTCATCTGAAGAAGAAAATGTGTTTTATGTGTGAGCTTTTAATCTAAACCCTAATATTTTCAAAAAGTGAAGGAAGTTGTCCATTTGGATAGCAGAGATATGTTCAAGGAGAGGTAGAGAAGAATGGAGGTAGGAAGCTGTGTGTGCTTGTGTTCAGAACACAAACATACTGAATTCAGCTCACAACAGATTCCTGTTGCTCACTAAGTCAGTAGTAGGTTGTGGCTAGAGGTTAGCATCTCTTACATGTACAAATTACAAAGACTAGAGAGAGTCACAAAATTATAACATTATTATTTTCTTAAACATCAAATAAATGCTTAGATGACACAAAAAATATATGTTAAAGACGAGGTGTTACTGGAACCTTTCTGCTGGTTATTGATGGAGGATGAGACTGTGGAACAATTTGTCCTGAAAATGAAAAGTTTCTCAGTTTATTCTAACAAGTTCTCTCCTGCAAGACAACATGACAAAAGGGCCAGGCTCAAAAATGTCACCCAACTTTAAAAATAAAAACAAAATGAACTTTTGTATGCATGACATCCTTAAGAAAACCAAACCAAAAGAAATCCATCCTTTCTTCAGCTGCCTGCTTCAAGTCATACACAAAACAAACAACATCCGCAAAGCTACAGTCAATTCCTGCTTTACAATGACAAGTTCACTTAAATATTAAATATTCACATTATGGGAAGGATTTATACATCACGATGGTGATGATGACAAAAATGCAAAAATGCACAAAATAAATCTATCAATAAACTGGATGTATTTAGATGAAAAATAAGCCCTCAAATCTTCAGGTGACCATTACAACATGGGAGGGGCAAAAACTATTTAACAAAACAATACAGTAGGTACATTAGCCTCCATCATGGCGTAGATACGAGTTTAGCTGTTAATGTGTTACAACTAATGCAATGTACAGGCTTGAACAGGTCAAGTGGTTCACCATGGCCATTCAGTTTGAATTTAAATCACTCCCAGCCTGCAGATGACATGTTCACCTGACATGTTGACCTGACACACATGGAGGCCATGAGAATGAAAAGCATCAGCGTTCTGTCAGTCGGGGTGAACCCCAACACACTGGACCCAAGAGCAATGTCAGCAACACACTTTAACTATATTTAACTTGCTACCGTTAAAAATGTAGTTTTAGTTTTTAATTTTACTTAGAAATTGCAGAGTATTCACTACTTCTACACATTTATAACATATTTACAAAGTCCAGAGGATACTTCCTTATGCTTAACTAGCAACCCAGAGCAGGAATTACAACAAACTTAGAATCCAGAAAAACTACTTCCAGAACATAAACATTACAAAATTGAACATACTTAGAAAGTCCAGAGGATTAGATTGCTTTTTGTTTCTTTTGCTCTTTCCTTTGGTTTGTTATAGTTTGTTTGTATTTCCTTCTAATTTATGGAAAGCACTCTGAAGCGCATTGTTGCTGAAAATGTGCTATATAAATAAAGTTACTTTACATTCCCTTAACTTTCTTGTGTTGTGTTGATAGTTCGTGTGTGTATGTGTAAAAGCTTGACATTTCCGATGCACGAATTTCATTGGTAACTTTTGCCTCTGGCAAGTTTCATAGAAAATGAATAGATAGGGAGCAACATCACCTCCCATGCAGAAACATGCAGAGCACATGCATTTTTATTTATCAAGCACATTTTAGTTTATTGTGATTACTTTATTGTGTATCACAACAGGCCTAGTAAATGATATTTTTGATTTCCAACAAATATTGGAAATTGTAATATTGGCTGAAACAGCAATACAACAGAAATGTCTGAGTCATTCAGAGCCAATAGTAGTCAACCAAAGAAAGCAAGATTTTTTTGAACTCCTTAATGGCTTTTGGCTCTGTTTATTTTCAAGCAAAAATGGAAAGTGAAATTCTAATCTTGTTAACAGCATATCAAAATTAGACTACATACAATGTGAAATAAATCATCTTACATGTGCCACCTGGGCAGCTTTAATGCTTTCCGATTCCTGCATTTTCATAATCTCCTCCTGTGTCTTTGTAATTACAGCCATTTTAACCGAGCAGGTGACATCTTTTGAAGTACGATTACCTTCCAATCTTATTAGCCTAACGCATGTCAGCATTATTCAGCGCTGACGGCTATATTAGCCAAGCCACATTCTAATTTCTGAAAGCTTGAACTGAAGCCAAGTGGACTTCTTTCTATTGTCTTGATAAGGTTTTGACATATGGTCATTAAACCATGTCAATACATGACTAAGTTTCTGAAATGTAAAAATGTAATGATACTCACCATACAGTGGCATGAAAAAGAGCTGGCCAATTACCGGATATTTTTTATTTATTTATTGTTTTTTTTTCATGTTCATCACAATTAAGTATTTCAGAACATAAAACTAAGATCAAACACTACAGATATGATGAGGAAATAATGATTTTACACCAATCTGCTCCTCTAATAAAATTATTTTTAAAAAGCTTTGCATGTCCATTTAGGAATTGTAAAAAATAAACAAAAGCACTTTTCACACATTGTGTTACTGCTTAAAAAATGCATTATTATTATTATTAATTATTATGTAAACAACGCATAGTAAATAACCTAAGCATATTTGTATAATTAATTAAATATTAGTTTATTTTACTATGTTTTCTTGTCCAGTGTTGTTTCATAATGTTCTGGTTCAGTATTTTGTTGTTTTTACTAGTTTTTATTTCATACCAAACTTCCTAGGAATTATCTGATTGGATTAAAGAGACTTGTCTGTGATTGGCTGGTGATTTTGTTCTTTACATGGTGACAGCTGCAGTCAGGCAGAGAGCAGGAGAGTTGAGGTCATCAGAGCTGAGTGTGTGCCAGAGCATGAGAAAGAATTTGTGTAATTTAAATGCACAAGATCTAATTTTTGTTTGTTTGTATGTGTGGGCAGGTAAATCAACACATATTGGTCACTGCGCTCTGAAACAAAAATTATGGCATGGAAAAAACAACTCTTCTCATCATCCCTCAACTGGCTATGTGAAAATATTGGTCTAGCAAAGTTGTTCAGCGGTTCTCAGGACGTATTTCCTGCTCCAGGACCCCCTCTGCTCCAGCTCCCTGACCAGCAGAAACCTGTTGATCACCTATTTAAATACGTCAGGTGGGTGCATACGGGAAACACCTGAAACCCGAAGACACAGGTGGAGAACCTCTGCTCTAATACTGAGGTAACAGTGGTTGGAGTTCGCCTAAGTGTGTCGCCGGTTCAGTTTCCACTATGTCCACCGTGGGAAATACACTGGTACCACCTTACCTGCTGGTGGTGGTCAGCCTGCTCCAACTGTGGCTACAACTCAGCAGCCTGCCATCATCGGTGTGTGAATGGGAATGACTGATTTCATGATTGAGCCTCTTTGAGGATCCTGAAAAGAGCTTTAAAAGTCTGATGTCACTTTTTAACATATTCAGACTGCAGCTTAATGAAAGCATGAAACAAAATACACACTTCTTTTCTCACTTTATTTTAGTTAAGGGGTGTAATAGCTTTATGAGAAACGTAATACTCAACTATTATCTAATAACACTACAAAGAGGTTTTAACCAGTCTTATTTTTACACAACAGACATTACTAATCAGTCAATAAAAGGAAGAATGTCTTTTATGGATGTGCCAGCTGCAAATAACACATGAAACATCGACACAGCACTATTCATGCAATGAAGTGGAACGGTGTTCCCAGTTCCAGACATCTCTCTGAATGAGCCTGACAGCCTTCCACATGTCCCAAAACTATAGATTAGGTACATTATTAGGTTGACAGCTAGAGACAATTAAAGCCATCACAACACTCCTAAAAAGTGAAGAAACATTCACTGCTTAAAGGAAAACATGCTTATTAACGATTAGTCACTTTGGATAAACCACAGAACAAACTCAGCCTATTTACAACTGCATCAGTGCAAGGGTTCACTAAAAACAGGCTACAACCTGTCACAAGAACACAAAGGTTCATCTTACTGGGAATGAAGATGAAATAAATGCATGCACACAGGCTTTACTCATCTCCAACACTGCACATGGCAAAAACAAGTACACTGAACACTCTGAGATCCTCTGACACCAGGACTAATCTGCCTCTGTTACGGTAAGCAGGTGCAAGGTTACATCTTATATAGCTGATGACAGAAAACACAGGAGATGCAAAGCATGAATCTACAGTTGAGTAGCAGGGAAATGTGATTTTTAGTCAAAGTCTCTGTTGACCAGGACCAGTGGAGCCACCAGAGTCCACACATAAAGGCCAATGCAGATCCAGCTGGAGGAGATCTTCACCCACACAGACGGCCACCTGCTGGTCATGGTCTCATAATTGGAGTCAGGGCTGCAGATACAGAGAAACATGCAACCAACAAGTTGGAATGCTGCCACTTCAGACGGAAAATTGAACTTACTCATAGTGTTCAGCTACAAGTTAACCGTGTGTATGTCAATGTGAGTGTGCATGTGTTTGTGTGCCTTTGAGATTTACAGTCACATCTATATCTTTCTAAAGTACACACTACAGGGTGTCAAACAGCCTCCTCCACTGGACCCTATGTCTGCATGACTTCAACAAATCACACAACAATACTCATTAAATGAAAGATGTGCTCTGTTATGCATACAGATGAAACCAAATATTTACATACACTGAGTGTTTGGCTGAAGTCATACATTTTTAAAGCTAGTTATCTTGCCTCTGAATTCAAAGAAATAACTAACTGGACAAATTTTCTGCCAAGTTAGTATTTCTATCTTTGCAGACAGAAATTATTTTGGTTATTCTAACTAAACTTTAACAAAAAAAGTTTGGTTGCATTTAACTTCAGACAAAAAAACCCAACAAAAAACATATTTGTTTCTTTTTATTCAGTGTATGTAAATATGTGGTTTCACTGTATATTGTTCCAATAGAAACATGGCTGACTGGATCAGAGAGACAGCTGTGACTCTTTACAAAACATTTCAGTCATAAATCCTCTGAGCTCAGTGCGGGATGACAGGAGGTGTGGCGAAGCATCGACTTCAGCACCAAGCAGAAAACGCCTGCCTGTACCATTCTTTTTAAAATGATAGAAT
Organism: Poeciliopsis paucimaculata; assembly: GCA_903067055.1. Lineage (NCBI taxonomy): Eukaryota > Metazoa > Chordata > Actinopteri > Cyprinodontiformes > Poeciliidae > Poeciliopsis > Poeciliopsis paucimaculata. The sequence goes on along the minus strand of CAEGAD010081632.1, from coordinate 69,730 downwards.
AATCCTCAGAATCCTACCTGTACCAGTTGGTGAGCGTCATCATGATGTAGAGTGACGCTAGGAACAGCATGAAGTGGAAAAAGGAGTAAGAATAGGTGACCCCTTCTTTCTCATTGTCCACGACTCTGTTCAGGCCGCTGCCCTCCTCAAAGCTGTCTGTCTGGGGTCCGTCTTCGATCAGAGCAGACTCATCAGTGGTCAGAGTCAACTTGTTCACCTGAGCATTTGAAGAATTGCGGACACTGGTTGACAAACAGAAACACAACAAGTTAATAATGTGCAAGAGCCGTTCTTTCAACCACTAATTTACTAATAATCTGAGCATCTCTGCCGGTTCAAAACAAGCTTTGACATAAAGGAGATTCCCACCTGGAGTATAGGACACACATGAGGAAAAGAATCAATCCCACAATTCCTTGAGCATCCCACCACGTAACCACATGGTCCTGACCTTTAGGGCTGGTGCTATTAAGCCCAATGATGCCCAGAAGGCTGGGGTTACAATCTCTGTCTGCAAAACACACACACACACACGCACACAAACTCAAATCAAAAATGTCCAAACTTTCAGTTCACAACAAGTTCCTGAATGTTCAAACTGAGCAACACAAAAGATGGAATCCTGCAGAGGGATCATGAACAACCGTTTTCATTTATTGAGGTTTCTTAATAAATGAAACACCTGCTGTATGTTTACATGCATGTATATGTCTTTTTATACATGTATAAAAAGACATATGTACCTTTTTTCACTTTCTGAATTTAATTCAGAGCAAATGTCTCTTGTTTTAAGACAGAATTACCAAAGATATTTCCATTTGCTAAACGTCATAGTAATGATAGAACGAATATGTCATATTTATTGATTGATGTCTTCAAAATCTGGAAACCCAGAACATTTAATTCAAAGACATCTTTACTGAATGTATGTAAATATCTGATTTTGAAGACATTAATACATAAATCTGGCATTTTTTCTCTCTCTCTCTTTATTGTAGGAATTCTTTTTTTCCTGTGTCCTGCTTCAAAAATCTGTTAAGTAAAGTAGAAAGTCGATCATAAGAAGCAAAGTTAATGTGATATTAACGTCTTTTATTTCTCTTCTCTTTCTTAAGCGCTGTGTTAACAGGACACAGTCATTAGAGTAACTAATAATTAGTAGACATGCTTCCTTACCAGGCTCATTGGTCATTGCAGACCAGGTCAGATACATGGTATACAGAGTGACCAGGGAGGACTGCAGTAGGCCAGACCTGGGCTGGGACTCCTTTATGAAGAATGTGCAGCGTTAGGAAGAAAGCAGAGAAATGAAAATGTTCACTAACACTTTCATCTTTATCAAATTGCTCGACCTAAATTTTCTTATTGGTATCTAATAAAAACAAAGCACATATTCTTAATTAATGGAATGAATACATAAACATATACATAACTAAGACTGAAATAAATTCAGTATTTATAATATTAAAATGTTACAGTTTATTTAGCTTAGTTTACTTGTTAAAGCTTCAATATGTAACTTTATACATATTTTGAAACTGTCATTATGTCGTGATAGTATTATGTATGTTCCTAATATGACTTGGAACATAAGTCAAATATGACTTGACTTTGCAATTTAACACCTTGAAATTGGACCTCCGTCTCTTTAAAACCTCCTGCTCGTTCTGAAAGTCCGCCTTCAGGAAGTCATCACATGGCTGCTCTATTAACCCTTTAACATTTCTACCAACATTGCTCTCCGTCTGATGTCATTTTTAAACATTAAATGGTTGATCATTTAATTCAATTTAAATTAATTTAAGTTACTCAGTACTTGAATAGGCTTTTTACCAAATACTCTTTTACTCTTGCGTGAATAATTTCCAACCTGGCTACTTTTTACTTTCACTTGATTAAAAAATATGTTGAACTATTGGTACTCTTACTTGAGTACAACGTTTGGCTACTCTGCCCACCTCTGGCCAGGATGAACTTGATGGCACCATGGCAACACTGGTTTTATCTCAGATCTTGTATTTCTGAATCCGACTTTTGTGAAAACAGCCCTCACGTATATTTTTGATGACAGGATAAAACATTATAACATGATGTAAAGCTGCAAAAAGTCAATTTGACATAATACAGCCCCTTTAAATGACAAGATGCTGCTTTTTACAAGAGAACTTCAAAAAGACGTGCTTATTACCTGAATCTGTGGTAGAACAGACATGACGGAGGCTGTGACGCACAGCAGCAAGTTGATGCTAATGAAGACCTTATTTTCAGTGCAGCCATCAGAATGGGTGTAGTAGACATAGAACAGAACCAAAGACACCAGGGACAGAAGGTAGTTCAGGGCAGTGACTGAAAGTAGAGCTGCAAAAGCAAATCAAAAGCCAATTTTAGATAAGCTCTGTCCAAAAACACAACAGGATGTATAGTGTAACAACGGCATACACACCTCTTCAAATTTTCTACCTGCCACAAATTTCAATGTATTTAATTAGGATTTTATGTGACAGAAAACCACAAAGTAGCACAAAGCAGGACAGAGGAAGAAAATTAACTAATTGTTTTCAAAATATTTTAGAGCAAATTTTGAAATCAGCTTGGCTGAAGCAAGTAAACATCTAACTCAGGCAGGCAGAGTCCTGCCTGAGTTAGAGCCCTTAAGGACCAGGGTGGGAACTGCAGACAGTCTTTGAAGGTCTGGAGGTGTGTTACAGTTTTTAGTCAGCAGGTAGAACAAGAACATCAGGAGCAAAAGGCTCCACAATAAACATGGTTCGGTCGTCGTCATGGTGACTTTTATTTCATTTACTGTTTCAGATCTTAAGATTGTTAAACAGGGTACACTCCACTTGTTTCAGGCAATCGCACATGGAATATTTAATAATGATGCTGGTTACACATCTTACCTTGACCAGAGGGGTTAAATAAATAAATGTATCAAGTTATTTTAGGTTTGCAAAGCTTAAATCACACATTGTAAATTGATTTGTTTTTATATGCTGCAGTAAATGATTATTTGGAGGCATTTGATTTACATAGCTTTTGTAAGTAAGGTCCACTTATGCATTCTACAGAACAAGGGATAATCAATACAAATTGTGCCTCTAAATTTCTCTTTCATTCGTATTACATTTTATTCATTTCCTTTTCCTCATTTATTTAAACACATGGGGACACAATTCATTTCTAAACACCATAGAATTAATTCAGTTTTTTTTTAAAATTAGATAATAAAATCAGAAACATCATTTAAGCACTAAGTCTAGAACAAAATCACATTTTTGGTCTATTGTCCTTAAAGCCGAATTAGAATTTGCCCTTTGAAACTCTAATGTTAAACAGTGTTAAAGAGTAATTTTCCAGTAGACATTCTAATTTTCCCCTAACAAGTAAGACAAACCTGAAATATGTCATGTTGTGTACGTTTAAACTCCTAAGGTTATTATCTTACCTGCATACCAACAGCGAGAGTTGCCCTCTTCCATCTTCTCCACCCAGGACTCGTTCCAGGAATGAGCAAAGTCAATGAGTAAAACCAGCTGGATGAGGATGAAACAAAAAGCTCCTGCCATCCCGATGTAGAACCATACTGCAGAACAGAGCAAGGACAACAAGCTTTAAATGTGAACTTAGTGATTAACTACAGAGAAATCACCTTCAGTTCTCCTTGATTTAAACCACTGGTACCTCTACTTATGCACACAAAGATTTTCCTGTTTTCTTCTTTTTTTTCTAACAGGGGAGCTTTGGTGGAACTGGAGCCGCTTTCAGATCATTTCAGTTTTGCCAGAAGCATCTTTTTTTACACAATACAAGTGAATTCACTGAGATCAAAGGATGTGTTTTTTTTTGGGGGGGGGGGGGGGTTTCAGATTGGATGTGACTGCAGAACCAAAGCTGAGCTCACAGTATTCACCTGAGGAAATGTTTTTCAGGGGATGTCTCCTCCCTCTGGCTGAGATCTGTCATGGTGACTGTTTAATGTATTCAGCACTTCAATAAAGGACAGGTGTTGTTTTCTATCCCCAACATTCTTAGGCCTCAAGTTCTGCTGGTCAGACGGACACTGAAGTGTCATCTACACTGTGGGCTATTTGCTCCCTCTGCTGTTGTCTTAGCGTTGAATCATTAGATTACATTTCCCTTGTTACACCATCTTCTGTTACCCTGAATCACCCTGAATCTTATGGTTCAGGGTGATTCTGGGTTTGTGACTACATCATGAGGTGGGTCAGAGTTAGAACACTGGTGGACTGACTACAAGCCTAGTATTCATTGTTGGGACCTAACAGTGCATTGTTGAAGAAGCATGAAGAACAAGCAGAGATCACAAAACAAAAATACGATCTAAGAGGCACATAGGATCTGATCTACAAAGATTCCAAATTCAGACCAGAAAATTACATTGAAAACATGAAACAAAAAAGTACAGACCCAGAGAATTTTTAAATATGCAGGAACGTCAGAATCCAAAGTTTTACCCCAAAACATTTTTGTGTCTGATTATTAACTCCAATGCCATTCTTTACCTCTTTGAGATAAAGAATGAATGAGGATAATTCACTTGTTTATCACAAAAATAAAACTATTTAATTTTTTCAATGTGCACTAGAAAAACCTATACAGTTCAAAATAATGTCCAAGGGAAAGGAATACTTACCAGTAGTGAAAGGTCCCTCTGAGATAAAAAACGAACCAACAGTGATGCCAAGAGCTGCGACAAACTTGAAGAACCAAAATCTGGTACAAAAGGAAAAGAAGAGAGGGAATACAAATACCAGTCAGTCAGGCTGATGCTGATTAATGTTATATATACATGTATATATATATATATATATATACTCACCCATTATGAAGTGCTGCTCGGGGGTCTTGGCTGCTCTTTACTTTGATCATAATCAAAGAGAACAGTAAGAAGAACATGGCCATTCCAAAGCAAACCCGATACACAGCCTTGTAGCCAACCAGAACGTCACAGTTCACTTTGCCCTCTATAACAGATAAAGATGAACCCATCCCTCCTTCACAGAATCCTGGAATCTATAGTGATGCAGAAAAAGACATCTTAGTAAACGTCCGCAGAAAGCATCTGAACAAAACTCAAGCAGTGGAAAAATGTCAAAGATGGATAAATGTCAGAGATTGATCTCATGAACGGTTGAAAATAGGTCTGACACAAGGAGAGAAGGACGCATAGATACAATGACAGAAAAGATGGCTGGGCATATATTTGGCAGATTAAAAATACATAGTAAGACTAGTAATAATAAAGCTCATTAATGGTGCCGTAGATTACATTTACTGCATGTTCCACATATTTTGTGAGCAAAAGATGTCTGAGTGGGACAGATTATTGCAGCAGGACGGCTGACTATATTTATGTAATAAAACCAAAAACACTGTAATTAAACTTCACTATTGTGACTGATTATTTAAAACCAAAAATGAATACCAACAGCCACCAGAGACCAGAAACCAATCACTGAGTCAAAAAGAAATTCAAGATAAAACAATTAAGAAAAATCCCTCCCTCAAAATCCCTTTACAGGCTCATATGAAACATTCTTTTTTTTGAAAAGCAATTTAATGCTCCTTATAAATTTAAGCTCAGACTCTTGTGTTTTAATATCAATTTCTTTGTGGTTTCCTGTAAATACCTTCATGGACCTGATGTACGACTCATTCGAAAAGGTTCTGATTTCTCATCCAAATTCAAAGAAAACATAACCAGATAAAACACTTGTCAAACAAGGGGTAACTATTTGATGACTCCAGCTTCTTAAATCTTTTCTAAATGTCATTTCTAGCAGCAAAATTCAACTGTCTTTCCAACTATGTTTCACTGTCAAATGTTTTTATCCGCTATTAACAGTTTGAAGGCAGTTCTTTATGGTGAACACATTACCTTTTTGAGCTGGCCCTCCATGCCAGGCATCAACATGATGCAGGCTACAGCCACTCCCAGCAGCAGGAAGCAGGCGTAGATGAGGCGAGTCATGGTCGAGTTATTGCCACCAGGACAGCATCGACACAACAGACAGGGGGCGCTGCCACAAAGGCAGGGGATCTGCGTAAACAAACTAGGTTAGCTGAGGGCAGAAAAAGGAAGAGGTATTTCTGATCCTAGTTGTGCAACAGTGAGGCTATTAGATGACTTGTTGCCGTGTAAAAGTAGATGGTGATGTGTTAAACAGCGCAGGTGGAACATAACATCCACCTGTCTTGTATACATTATAAACGAATCACGTAGCTAGCTAAGCGTAGGCTTTTTACCCAGTCACTGATCACCGGAATATTGCAGGCTGCGTCACCACTCGATCAAAACACAGCGGGTTTGCGGCCTAAACCTCCAACGCGCGAATAGATTTGTTTAGAACTGTTTGTTCAACAACAGAAGCGGGAGAGATGTAGAGCCTTTTTTTTCTTCCCCTAATGGTTTTGCTTTCCTTTCTTTCTTGCCAGTGGTTGTCAGACTTCTGTTCTGCGTGGCTTGTCTTATTTAAAAATAAACAATAATGGAGAAGCTGAATATCATTGCAACAAGTCAAATGTTTCATTCGGATGTGTATTCTTGGATTTCAAAAAGATTCTCACCCAGCTAGCCATGGAACAGAGACCCAGAACGGCTCCCATGGTGCAGTCAAGCTGATGGCGGATGTTTTTCTGAAGATGGATGTAACCCACAACAGCCTCTTCTTCTGAAAGTACGTTCCACTGTTCACTCGTCTGCTGCCCTCTTGAGGACGACAGAAGAACATTTCTCTACCTGCTCAAATGAATACGGTTTTTTTTTATTTACAAACATTTGCAATCTGGCATAAATAAATAAATAAATAAATAAATAAATAAATAAATAAATAAATAAATAAATAAAATGTTGACTCATTGTAAATAATCTGTCTTTTTAAACTTTTAAAGGTGTTATGATGTAGACCTATCAGACCAGAACATTTATTTTGATTGATTCCACATGTAAGTCACCAACCACTTTCAATATCGTTTCAGTGTCCGGCTTCAACGTGGATTCAATGTTTCTGCCTGACTACATTTTATCGTTGATTCTCTCATGTTTTGCTATTTGGGATCTGAATCATAAACCATTTCTGTCACTCTCTTGACATTTTGATTCTATATGGCCACAATTCACCCAGCTTTACTCTGCATGTTGTTTTATATAAATTCATATCTTTCCATCTCAGAATTCATTACTCTTTCATTAGTCATCCAAGTTTCAGAAATAGAAATTAAGCTAAACGTCTGTTGAAATGTCTGAGTGTCTATATAAACTTCAGTTACTGAAGTGAATTAAAGTGCTTAATTACACAGTATGGCCTTTGATGGACTTTGTTCTAGAGTTTAGTTAAATCAAGAAAGGGTTGGGGTCGCCCACTGGGGATAAGCGTGCATAATGATGGATGGAGTCCGGCGAAAACGGGCGCTTAAACTCCGTGAAGTGATAGGGAAAGGGATAAGTAAAAATTAGCCAATAGACAGTCTAAAATCAAACGATTGGAAGTATATCAAAGATCAGGATCTGCACAAAGTAAAACATTTAGATAAATGGATAACAAGTTATAAATTTGACGGNTGTTTGTTATGATGTAAAGCACTTTGAAATGCCTTGCTGCTGAAATGTGCTATACAAATAAAATTTGATTGATTGATTGATTGATTGGTTGGGGTTATATGTCCTGATTTTCTTATCCATGAATGGGAAGAATCTTGATTTTCTATTAAATTCAAAACTAAATCTGCAGCAGTTTTTTGATGATTATCATCTAATTGAGTCGATGAAAAGATTTACATAAACTACTTGCTACTTGTTACACTTCATGGCCAGAAAATCCAATTAAACAAAAATCACAGCTTTAGAACATTTTAATTAAATGTGGCCAATTCGATCACACATACTCTCTAATTTATCTTAGTTATCAACAGTGTATTAAGCTCAGTTTATTATTCAATTTAGCAAACCTAGATCTCAAGTCATTGAAAGTCGTTCTTGTTGTGTCATTGACTTTACAGCTCATGCTGAGCATGCATGTAGCAATGATGGAGAGGAAAAACTCCACCCTAACAGGAACAAGCCCAGAGGAGAACCAGAACCTGGCTCAGTATGAGCAATGGGCCATCTTCCACGACTGACGGGACGTTGAGAAGACAGAGCAGATACACAAAAAAGAAACGGAAGAGCTGATGTAGGAGTACCACCCATGCTGATGAAAAGTAAATAACAGGAGAGGGAGAAGGCTTAGTTGCTGGCAGCATGATCTCAGCATCACAGGAAGCTATCACAGCCAAATGGAGTGCCTGAAAAAATAATGTCATGTACTGTATGCTTTTTTATCATATTTTCTCTATGTTATTTTTTTTTTGGTTGAGGTTCTAACAGTGTCTTGTAATGAATTGTTGGAATCTTGGTTAGTTTTTGTACACATACTGTATTATGTTTGATCTGAGTTATTTTTATTTGTTGTGCAGTGTAAATGTTTATTTTTTGGCCTGTGGATGATCTGTCAGTAGTCCTCTGGTGTGTTATTGCCTACCTTAGCTCTGCTCAGTTCTTGCATTCTGTGCCTCCTTATTTTGTTTTCCACCCCACCCCAGATTCCATGAGTCATTGTGATGGATCTTCAGTGGAGACATTGCCCGTCTTGTGATCGTCCTACACAGCTCAACAGTAAGCCTAGTATATTTTGACTCCCTCCCTTATATCCTTGACTCCACCTTCCTCCCATTGCCTCTGTTCTTCTTAAACAATGCCAGATTCAGAGGTTCTGGATCTCCTTCAATCTATTATCATTCTTAGAATTTTTGTACATAAACCTTTACTTTCTCCATTCTGTCTCCTTAGTGGTTTTTAAGTGGTAGCTTAACTTAATGGAAAATGTAAGTGCTTAGGGTTTCTTCTAACAAAACAATGAAAACTAAAATAATGACAAAGAAACAGCAGAGAAATTAGAGATAAAGTTGCTCAGAAGTTTAAAGCATGATCGTTTTGAAACAATAAGAGCACCATTTAATCAATTATAGGAACCACAGATTCATACTGTTGAAGAATTCACTCCTTAAGTCTGGGCTTTATGGTAGATTAGAGACTAATCCAATCTGATGACTTTCAAGAAAAAGTCACTTAAACTTCAAAAGTTTAAGATGACTTTTTCTTGAAAGTCATCAGATTAGACTGCTCTAAGTGTTTTTAGAGGGTGCCCTTAGGTGGTTGTAATCCTGACTCTAGCAAATATCAGGGGATCCACTGTGACACAAAATATCAGGACCCAACAATAAGAAGTCCTTTACACATTGTTTACGTCTTATTTTACAGATCTTCACCTGCAAATATCTAATATACTTGAGACGCAAACAACATGTTGACAATAGATCGAGAATTTCCCTTTCAAAGAAGAAAGCTTAATTTTTTTCTGGGTCAGTCACCAAAGTGACTGCCTTTTTTATTTAGGGCAAACTGAAACATTTGTCAGTTTCTAAATCACGAATGGAAGGTGACAATTTTGAATTGGATAACAGAACAAATAGACCAACAGACCTTCTGTCCATTTATTGTCAGTATTGAAAATCCATCCAAAAATAATGAATAATAGCAGTTTTCTCTCTATCCATTTCTTGTCTGTGGAAATGATATCCACAGAGTCAATATTGCAAAACAGTCAGTGGAGATAGCCCTCATAGGTCAGTGTTCATCTCGGTTCAGCCTTGTTCCACTGATTCGCAGTATACTGGAAAGTGATTTCATCATCAAACACGAAGTAGTGGCATTAGACAAGCAGCCCATCATTCCTGATTCCTTCCTCTTTTAGCCATCCTGAAAGTTTTTAGTCCAGAAGAAAAGGATGGGTGTGATCATGGTACACAGGAAGGATGTCACCTCCAACCCAGTCTCTGAACAAACATGTTACACCTGATCCGAACTCCTCTCTGAAGAGCAGAACAATCTGCAGGTCATTGTCCGAGCCGCTGGTGACAGACACTATAATGTTGCAGGGCGCCAAACAGGTCTTCATACGAAACGTTTTTGTGGGAGGGCAGGGAACTGATGGGGAACAAAAAACATAAATCAGATGATAAAAACAGAAAAGAACGGAAGATATCAAGGACACAGCTGAATAATGTTCATGCCGCCCCTCACAAGATGCCACCCTGGGCAAGTGCCCATATGAGAAACCGCCAGTGAACCAGAGCCAAGAGGCGGGTCTTATTGCTGTCACTCAATGACACATACTGACTGCTAATTGTACTAATGGCGGAGAAACAACTCAGTGTTGCATGAAAACCACATGGTAGTCATCGATGGTCATGCTAATTAGCCTAGCATTCACAATAGGATCTGGTGATAGGAAAAAAATTGTAGCAGCAACAGAGAAAAAGGGGAGGAAGTGCAAGGAGGAGCAGACTGTGATTAACAAGTGCTAAGACCAACCTCCTGGCTCTTTGTTTCTAGTTAGCACCAGAGGGAAGTGGAGCTCACTTTTTTCACAGGTTATCTGTCTCATACCATACTGTAATGACAGAGTGACAGTTTTAATAAATATATATATATATATGTTTTTGTAAAAGTCTTCTTAAAGTCCAGCTTTAAGATCCACCAGTGTAAAATGTTAATTCTTGCCATTTTTCAACTGATCTTAACATTTTGATCAGGAGTGTATGCACCACTACATTCTGTGTGATGAGGCTGAAGAAAAGACAGCAGCTTACACAAACTCTGTGAGTCTGATGTGCCAGGGGAGGAAACCCAGTGTGCTGTTCACAGGACCAAACTTCACCACCAACTCAGGGTCTGGGATATTTTTTGATTCTGAAAAAATAAATAAAACAGAAGGTCATATGTATTAAATGTCATGGTTTGAGGAAGGTTGGATAACATTACATGATGAAACTGAACAAACTCAAACAAACTGAACTAACTGGTGTTCACCACGTCTCTAAAAAGCAGACCCACTATAAGTCATCAAGTGTACCTGTTCATCTAAAGTTCTATAACTAGTAAGGAGGAAAAGGCCTGAAATAACAACACATATCCTTTATATATCAAAATACCGAAGTTTTTTTTTTTTAGATTAAAGGTCAGATAATATTGCTAATGCACATGTGTTTGTTAAAGCCATGCCTAATAAAAAGAGGAAATACATATTTCAAACCGTAATAGTAATAAGCTTATCAAACTTCTAAATCCAAGAGGGAATAATCACTTCTCGGTCTTTTTAAGTAGTGTTTATTTTATGTCTTTACCTTTTTAATCTTATTTTTGATAAGACATGCAGACAACTGAAAGAATAATGTACAGCAGAAAACCATGTTACGTGTTTATTAACGTTCTGATGCATACGAGCGCTGAGTCATACCTCTGAGAAGTACGTCCAACATGGAGACGCTGATGTCTTTAGAGCTCCATTCCTTTTTCTCCACAGAGTGACAAAGTTTTCTTGCTGCCTGGACAATACTGTGCTTTCCATCCTCTGGAGACAGGACCTTCACTGTGGGTCTACAGGACACAACTGACAAACATTCAGAGTCAAAATACAAGAACCAGCAGTGCAAAAATTTGGAGACATTATTTCAACATTCTCGGGACCCAGAAACTAATTTAGATGACTTTCTAATCCCAATAATAGGTGGAGGCAGTGATGAGTGTCAACTTAAAGAGAATCAATCTATCAAGATATTAATTTTTCAAATAAACCTAAATAAAGTAAAATAACATGCAGATACAATTTAAAAAAAAAAAAAGAAAAAACCTAAAAGTCACAACTGAGGTTCTGTTTTAAATTCTTACCAAAGTGTTGGGGTTTGTCTGTGCCGTTTTTCAGTAACTCCATATTGAATGTAGAGTCATCTCCACCCAACAGGTTGTGCTGTTGCCTCATTATCTCCTCCTGAAGACAAGAGTTGTTCTTCTGGAAAATACCTGATGAAAAACATGCAAGTCAAAACTTCATTTCATTGAGAATTAGAAAGCCCTGCAGGGGACATAGGGAATTTTTTTTCTTTTGCGTTCCCTTGCAAAAGGTTTTGCGTTCCCTCGTAATGTTGTACTGATCAGTTACGCTACATAATTAAGCACTGTAAGCCTTTCTTATGGTGGCCGCCATACTTTCTGCTTTAATATAAGGTTATGTGAGGGTTTTCCATGAATGTCAATATTTCTTTGTGAAATATCTGAAGTTTTATATATTTTTCTTTAGGATAGAAAGGCACCACAAACCTATGATAAACATTCCATAAGTAGGACAGAAATAAAAATGCATCCTAATTTGGACTATTTCTGAGTTATTATCGCGGGTAATAAATCATCTGACAGTTTTGATTGTGTCTCTGTTGTGTTGGTTGAATGGTTTAAAGGGCCGTTTTCATGTTCAGTTCCATCTCAACCTTAAACATAAACATGCAGTGAATAAATCAACTTTCAATCAGTTTTTGCACCAAAGATTTAATAATAATAATAAACACATTATTATTATAAAACATGACAAACTAATGGTGGTCGAGGGCCGCACTGGGTTAACTCAGGGAATCTCACCTGTCCGTGTATCAATCAACTCCAAACCATTTCTTTGTTCTGTCACAATTATCGATTTATTCCATTTTGATTATCAGGCTCCAAACTTTGCAAGGACTGACCAGCCTGTTCACCACTTCCTCACACACACAAAGCCAACAGCCCAGTTACCTTCAATTTATACTTTAGGACACACCCACCACCCAGGTGTCAAAGCCACGTGCTCCTGTCATATCAATTATTACTTATTTCAATTATTATTAACTCTTTGGTGCAAAAAAATTGAAAATCGATTTATTTACTGCATGTTTATGTCTGTTTAGGCTAAGATGATCCAGCACTGAAAGCAGCTCTTTAAACCATTCAGACAACCAGCACAACAGAGACACAATCAAAACTGTCAGATGACTAATTATCCACGATAATAACTCAGAAATAGTCCAAATAGTTTGGATGTATTTTTATTTCGTTCCTACTTCCGGAAAAGCTTCTGTTTATGTCATAGGTGTGTAGTGCCTTTCTATACTAAAGAAAAAATATATAAAAACTTCAGATATTATTTCACGAGGAGATATTAACATACATGGAAAAACCTTACATAAACTTCTATTAAGGCAGAAAGTACGGCGGCCAATTATGCCGTATAACTGATCAGTAGATTATTGCGAGGGAAAGCAAAAGAAAAATAAATCCCCATGTCCCTTGGAGGCCTCCGTAGAGAGAATGAAGGTAACTGAGGTTTTGCATTTTATTCCCGAATCATTCAAGTGACTGAAATCCTTCTATTGTTTGCTCAGTTCAAACGCTTTTCCATTCATCTACATTTCTTTGTGAAAACGTTCAACATGTTTCTAAATTTTAAAATACTAGCCCTCAGCCCAAACACTCAATTTTACACCTCATTATTTGCATGTATTTACATATTTCGCGTTTTTCCTATCAGGAAAAAAAAAACGACTGTCATAACAAAATGGTAATAACAGAAACTTAAACGATTTGTCTTAGTTCAGGTCTGAAGTGAGCGAAAAGTAGAAGTGAAAAAAAAAGAAGATAGTTTTTAATCATGCTTAGGCCTAAAACTTTAAAGTGTCATCAACCAACTTTTGAAGGAGCGTCAGTGATTAAAACTAAGAGCATACACAGCGCAAAGAAATGATAAACTTATACTGAAGCCTGGCAAACTAAAGTTTTCACCGTGATGATCGTAGACGCTGACGTAGGAAACACCGACAGCCATACACCACACCACCATGTTGGCGATGTCCGTGTAGCTGAGCTCCTCCTCAGACACGACAAGGCCGATGTGGACCGGGAGTTTCTCCAGCGAAATCCCATCAGATATCCAACGTGACCGACGGCTTCCAGCGCCTTTACCATCACCGTCACCGTCAGAACTCTGGTTAGCTCCGGCCTTCTTCTGCTTGAACTCAGACACAGGCACCGGCAGGAGCAGCGCAGCCATTGTCCGCTGCCAGAAACGACCTTTCCATGTTCGAAGACGGACTCGGAGCCAGGAAACTGTCGCTCTTTTGATGCGGACTAAAGCTAATAGAAGGCGCCAAATAAGGGTGTAAAGCAACGCCATTGCTGGTCTTGTAAACGGAAAGGAGAACGTCTACCTACACAGGTTTCATCAGTTTCTTCTTCTTCTTCTGTATTTGAAAACGGGTGTCACGCGGCTTTAATGTGTATTACCGCCACCCGGCGTGAGGATGAAATCTCCAAAATCTAAACAGGGCTTTTAAAAAGTGATGCACCGAAATCTTCAACAACAATCCTCTCGGTTTTACTATGTTGTTTTCCAGCCTTGCTGTGGTATCACTTTAACTTATAGCGATTCTAACTGACAGAAAAACAAACCTGTGAAAACAAGCGTTACATGGCAGATTCTGGTATTAATCATAGCATTTCAATCATTATCAATAAATTCCATTACATAATAACTTAAATGAAATGTATTAATTCTACTATAATCTGAACTATTTATTTCTGTGTGATTAAAGACGTTCTCTTTATCAGATCTTCATTTTCTATAGGTCAGGAATTTGATTATTTAATTATTTTAAATCATATTGCGTGCATCAAACTTCACGATTACGGCAAATTTAGTTATGAAAAAACAAAACAATCTCACACTCTTACAAACAAGGAATATGACATTAGTTTCACACACTCACAGTGTACAACATTAAGAATATATAAACTTCAGAGAACATAATACAAAGGTTAAAAAGTATGGAGAAGAGCAACATATACAAACATGTATATACACACAATATTATTTCCTCCTTTAAAAAAACATGTTGTGGTAGTACAAAGATACTCTTCACCTGCTACCAATACATCTTAACAAAACAATTTAATCTATAGAATAAAATCAGAATTTCAGAAATTCCTTGCTGAGATCTGTCCAAAAAGTCAATTTATGAGAGACATTTTACCACAGCAAGTTGAGCAGTTCCATGAGACAACATGACACTTCTGGATAAGTCTGTTCAGTACTCCATGCTCTCCTGAATTGTTTCCATACTATGAATTAGAAACAATTCATAATATGGAATTGTTTTTCTGATCAGCTCAGAAAAAGGTTCATCGACCCATGCACAACCCAAAAACCTTTTTGAGAATCTTTCATGATTTAAAAAAAAGTGTCAGAAATAATATGCATTTATTGAATGTATTTTAAGAGTGCAAACAACTGCACTGGGTGGAGAAAAGGGTCTACTTTTGCTAAAACAAATATGAGAGTCCTGCACTTTTCAATACTGGATATCAAAGACAACCAAGTCACGTCACCAAATGGATGGAAATTTGAAGAATACTGGAGAAATTAAAACGAGAGGAATAACTAAAACAATATTTACTATAAGAAAATATAACAGACAAGTGTGTGATCATCGGACAAGGAGATGATCACACTGCCAGCAATGTGTAAATGAAGCGTCATTCCACTCCACAACAGGTGGTGGCAGTATGGAGTGGAAATACTCTGTTTACTGACGAATCCGAAAAGAAGAAGGTCTCATCATGTCTGCCTTACTCCCCGTTTACTTCAAATGTCAGACTCAGCTGCTCCGTTCAGGTCCATGTATTGGATGAGATGGCCACGCTTCTTCTCGTTACATTGTATGAATACTCTCCACTCTTCTACATCGCTGTGGTTTCTCTGTGTTTTCTCGTGACCGCTGCCATCGTGCTGGGTTGGTAAGAAGTGTTCGCTGAACTTCCGTCTTTATAAAAGATGTCCTTTTGTAAAAGGTTTCCGCCTTCTACTTTCGCATATGTCCACCAGAAGCATGTTTGTGTCTTTGCTAATGCAGATGTCCTTCAGATTCTAACCGCCTTCATCAAGACCAAAGAGAAGGACTTCTCTGACCTGACGAATAACTAAAAATAAACGTTTTGGTTTCATGTGCACATATGAAATGTGTTTTTTGTTTTTGTGGCATTGTGAAGAGGAAGGTTGGTGTTTGCTCAGCACACACACCAACCTTCATAAGCTGTTGAAGCTCATATTGACACATTCTGTCTATTTTCCTACCCCTGAGGTCTGCTGCTGCCTTTACTGTCACAATAACTTCTCAATAGAAAAGGTCGTGACTTTTGAAGAATCTCACCTGAATTGTGCGTGATCTCTTTTTATATGCACAAACTTTTCTAATCATGTGGCTCCGTGTTATTGTTGTTGCATGCCTCATACAGCATCCAAATGGAACTCATTCATAACTTATATGTCCACCAAACCAGGAGTTTGATATGCAGTCAGTTGAAAAGTACATATTTTAAGGTCAGAAATGGTTTGATGTTTTGGAATTGTTAATTTACGTCGAAGAAAAACCTATCATAAAAACATTGGGAGTGAGATTTAAACTATCCATTTGTTTATTCTGTATACCAGGTTTGGCTTTGATGTCCCAGTGTTTCTTCTGAGCCATGAGGATTCAGAGTCCACAGTGTCGACTCCTGAGAAACTAATGGTTCAGGAGACCAATCCGTTTTCTCTGGCACTGGGATCTGGGCCAGCATGTGTCAGTGGTGAGTAATAAAATGTAATCAGGTAAGATGATGGAAGCTTTGGATGCACATGTGAGAAAATGTACTTAACTGTAGTAAGAATTACAAAACACTTCTCATTAACCCCTTCTGTTACCTTTAGCGGTCTAATATTAAAATAAACATGAACTTGAATTGCAATTATATAGCTACATTAATTTATTTGAACAAAAACACTCCAAGCAAGTTAGAAATAGAGCATTTCATGTCATTAAACATATAAAAGCTCTCACCTAGAAATCAGTGTGGAATAATTAATACTGTTGTTAAAGGAAGATTTGGTAAAACACTGATGGACCAAAAAGCAAAACTTGACCTTTTCTTAAAGAGTCTGTTATTTCTTACAGAATTTCACAAACGTGAGAAGCCCCCTCTAATTTCTATAAATATTTTATTCTGTCTTTTCAGTGGACAGCACAGAAGCAGTCTGTAGTCAGCGTACAACTAGTATAACAGTCCCCTCAAAGTAACACACAGCCATTAATATCTAATCCTCTGGTAACAAAAGTCAGGACACGTTAAAGTGTGCTCTAAAGTAGCTCATAAATTGTTGAATGAGCCATTTCCCCTCCCTGGTGTCATGTTTATCTGTCTCCATTACACATCTCAGGTGTGTTAAATCTGTTATCACTCTCACAGTCTCTCATACTGTTTACTGAAAGTTTAGCATGACAGCTCACGGTAAACAAGTCTCTGAGGATCTGACAAAAGACCTGTTGTCAGACAAAGCCCAAACATGCAAACTCCAAAAAGCACAGAGTTTGGGATTCTAACCCAGGGACTTGTGGCTGCACAGCGACAGTGCTACCAACTGCAGCACTGTGCCAGCACACAAAGAGACTGGTAATTCTCCATGAAGAAGAGTTTTGGGTGAGAGGTGAGATGTTTTCAAGATGCAGAACAAGAGGTCTAGTTGCCTTCTACATCAGCACTATTGACTGAGGAGCTACACCATAGAGAAGCTCCAGAAAACTATAAATCAACAGTTCTGTGTTCTTCCTTCAGATGTTCCTGGTATTTGTATGGTATGTCCAGGGATCCATTTCCCCTAACCATAGCATGCACTCCTTTGTAGATGGTGTATCACTGAAACCTTGCTGCTTGGAGCCTTGTGTACTGAGCTGTTTCTGGGGTTGTGAAGTTGGCGCTCTGCAGGAGGCGCTGCGCACCCATCAACAAAACCTAAGGCTCACAAGTCCTCAACACTTCCTTGAAGCACTGAACCATCGCTTCCACTACCATCAAACGTTCTAGTATCCTTTTTATTGCAAGCACAGAACCTAATCTGGACCCCAGTAGTGCGTAATTTTTGTAGATGGTGAGGGAACTACGGCATGGATTGAATGGCAGCCTCACTTCTGCAACATAGCTTCTCTACGTCAGAGTAAATGTGTGTATGGATGGGTGAATGATAGATTGTGTAAAGTGCTTAAATTGATTATGCTTCACGGTGGATGTCTCCGATTCAATTTAGTCCATTTCTATCACTATTTTATAAAAATTGTCAGCCATTTCTCTTCTCAGTAACAACTTAGTCTGAGTGCAAAGTGACCTGCAGGTAACGTGGAACAGTCAGACTGGTGATGTATAATGTGGTTTGATTCTGAGCTTTATTTGTAAAAAATAATAATGCGCAGTTACATTCTGGAAAGTCAGTGAAGAGTAACTTACTTGGACTTTATTATATGTGTTAGGTACCAATTATTTTATCACATTGACTGAGACAATAAGAAGGGTATCACTTTGACTTCATCCTGCCAGTATCTGCAGTGAGGACGAAAAGGAATGTCACACCTGCATCCCTGCTGACCAGAGGATTCCAGATTTTGGGCCGTTGCCAAGGAAACACTATCCTCTTGTAGCTGTCCTGACTCTGGCAGAAACTGAGGCCAGAAGTCTATATAATATTGTTAGTTCTTTTCATTACAATTAAAAATGGAATGTGCAAAATTACTCTCATAATTTCCTCTGACAGCTAACTGCTCTGTTCTCTTCCAGGTGGCAAATGTAATCGTTATTCATGTCCCTGATGGGAAATACAATCTTTCTGCACGAATTCTCTTCCAGTATCTTCTTACCTCACAAGGTTACATGCATGAATTAAAAGTATGTCAAATTTATCTTTAAAGACATTTTCCTAATTTCCTTGACATTGAAACAAGTTACGTAACAGATGTGGGGTAAATTACTGATACCCCTCAGTGGTCACTGAAATAACTGATAAAAGTAATCATAAATATACTTTTTGTGAAAATTACCCAATAAAAATCAGACATGTCTTTGAAAATGTGGTTCAACAGAATCACTATAAAAACAAACTAATGAAAACAGCCCTGAACAAAATGATGGTACCTATAACTTAATATTTTGTTGCAAAACCTTTAGAGATCGCTGCAGTCAGACAGTTGCTGCACATGAGACGTCAGCACCTGTCCACAGGTTTGCTGGTCCTTCTACAGATGTTTAGGATTATTCTGTCGGAAGACCCTCGACCTGCAAATGAGGTCAAGCTTCCTGACTCCATGCTGCATGTTTCTCTTCAGAGCAAAACTTGTTACCATGACAAACATGCACAACGTCGTCACTCAGCTTGGAGATGACCTTTAACATGCTCGAAGCTCGAAGACAACTGTAACGCTAACCACAGGAACATTCTCTGCTGAACCAGTTTAAAAGTATGATTTCACTGGTTCATTTTTAGTGTTACAGTTTCTAGATATTTCGGTGAGTATTGTTGGCTTTTTGGTCAGTAAGGGGTACCAACAGTTTTGTCCACACAAGTAGTGCATATAGTTTTATTTTACTAGATAATTTAAAAAATGCATAATGTGTGATACTGCTGTCTCTTTGCCATGAATAGAGCAGAAGACTCGTTACTGGCACCATATTGAACAATAAAGCATCACACTCACAGCAGCAAAGAACCTATAAAACTTTAACCAACATGGCAGATTGTACGGAAACAATACAGAGAACATGTTTAGCTCCCCACTCATTACCCTCAGACAACAGCTTCTGCCTGTCAGTGTAACCAGTTAATAGAACAAGAGCCTTAGTTTGAATATGCATGCTTCCATTTACCTTTAACTTGCTGCTGGTAAAGCTGGACATCCCCATTGTAGCTCATTAAAAAGTATTTCTATGATATTCTTATATCCTTTAGTCAGTCATGCAATATTTTTTCATTTTAATTGCCTCTTCAGTGTGTGCTTTCATTTGTCTATAAATTTGATGTTGATGCAACAAAATTTTACTATTATGGGAAAGGAAACGAATCAGTTAAAATATATTAAAATTAATGATTTCAAAACAAACATGGTCCATACAAATACATTTATCAGGAGCCCTGTGGAATTTCTTTCTGTTATGTTTAATATTTTCTGCAGTGATCAACAGAAGCAGGGAAGGTTGAACTGGTTTGTTTTGTTGCTTTGTTATTTACTAGTTTTTATTAAGAAGAAAAGGAAGTAATTGTATAAATTACAACTCAGTGCGTCAGAATAAATAGTGTCGGTTCAGTTATGGGCTGTCTAGGCTCTAACTGGGTTCTCTCTGTGATTGCAGCCGCTCTTTATGTCTGCTGAAGGTTCTGGGCAGCCGGCTGGAGGACAGATGGACGGAAGTCCTGACCGAGGGGAGAGCGACTGGTCAGAGGAGACGGGTAGAAACTGTGTGGTATGTCAGAATGCAGCGGTCAACAGGGTGCTGCTGCCGTGCCGACACGCCTGCGTCTGTGACAGTTGCATGTTGCGTTTTCAACACTGTCCAATTTGCAGAGCCTTTGTCCTGGAATCATTTGCACTTAGACCAACATTACAAATATAATATAATTTATGTCATATAGACGATGCATTACAAACAAAATTGCTTATCTTCACCTGTATATGGTGTTAAAGATCCTGTACTTGCATGCAAACACATTGAGGTCTTTCAACTCAGCGTTGCTTCCAAACTGCCTGTATTTCCGCTTGTATTAACACCTTCTGGTTTCATAGAACTGATGTCAGATATTATCCAAGTTTTTTTTGTTTGTTGGTTTGTTTGTTTTTGTGACTTTCAGAAAATTAAACTCATGCATTATTTAATTTTATTACAGATATGTAGAATAAAATATCTTAAGCCCTGTGCAAATTAATGCTTATCACTGAGTTATTTGATTCAGGCTTGTTAAATTAGAGGCAACTACAAAAATGCAGGACTTTGGGCTAAATACACTGAAAAGAAACTATTAAAAATAACCTAAACCTAAAGGATCCGTTATACAGGCAGATGTCAAGAAGAGCTGATAAACTGTTTTACAGAAAACCTAACAGTCAAACACAAGATATCAAGAGGATACGATAATAGAGGAAAATACAATTTCCACATAATTCATCCTTTAAAACAGTAAAATGAAAGTGATCTCCAAAAGCTCCACTGGCTGGCAATTTATTTAACAAGAAAGTGAGTGAGCAGGTAGTTTCAGAACAGCAAGCATCATCTCACAGCAGATATCAGAATCCCTGGGCCACATGCAGCAAAATGTTCAACTGCCTGAGCAAACAAGAGGAGAAGTGTACATTTAAACTGCTTAAAGCAGATAACATCACAGTCAGTATTTTAGACTTTGGATTACCATAAAGAACTTCTGCCAATAAATATATTACCTTTATGAAACATTACTATTACCAGGGGGAGCCCATGTTTGACTTGTTTTGCTTCTGCACTCGAGTTTGTGGAATATTTAGCCAAAAGAAAAATATGTACATCTTTAGATTGTGCATCTAAAATTAATATCTCAAAAAATAAGTGTTAACATTTCTTACATGAAAGTATTCAAGATGGCGCATGAACTGACTACTAAATACATTATTGTGTGGGAATGTAATACTTTTGTGAGGAAACGCAAAAGAAAAAAAATCCCCATTGTGCTTTAAGGAGCGCCGTAAAATATTATTCCTCAAATTAGAGATAAAAATTTGATCTGGAATAAAGCCTGACTGGTTTTATTCCAGGTTAGTTGTTGGTCAATAAATGTGTTAAGCTTATTAGACGGAAATGTGGACTGTATTTTCTGATAACCTTGTAGCCCTCGACTTCTTCTGGGTCATTTCCTTATTTCACAATATTTACGACGGAATGATAAACTGTTTCAGGAAGTTAACTTTCTCTACAAGTTTAGAACCCTAACCTAAGAAAATTCCTGAATATTTTTGAGAAGACTAACTAGGCCAGGAGCCTTAAATACCTTTAATACATTGCTTGTCATTTACCTTTTGTTGTGTAATGTCTTTATTCAGAAATGTAGTCTTCCTGTGGAAGAACTGAAAGTTTTTGCAACTCATGAGCTCCTGTATAAATTTTTGAAGAATAAATTCCTTTATAAAAGTTTCTTTAATTTCTTGAACTGAACAGAGAGCATTGCATGGTCACCAGTTAATGTGCCAGAACTCACCCTGCTGCTCCAACACACTACACCAGCTGGTTGAGTCAAAGACATGGACATCCCTGCCATAGAACAGGGGTATTCAGCTCCATTGGTCCAACACATCTGAATCAAGTGGCAGACAGTCCTGCTGATGACCTAATTATGTGACTCAGCTGTGTTGAAACAGAGACATTTAAACACAGCAGCCCTCCGGCCAGCGAGGACTGGAGTTGAAGACCCTTCCATAATCAATGCCATCACAGGGTCAGAAGGTCCTCCGCAGGTAGTCTGCTCTGTAAAGACCATCAGTGGCTTCAGTCCACTTTATTGTCAGGGTGGTTATCAAGTTGCCATTAAGAGAAGAAACCCCGAGTCTTGGATCTGTGCTTGTGGAGGCTGCAGCTCATTCATAGACTACAAAGCCAAGAAGTCCTGTCCTTTGTTCTCTTGGTTTCCATAAACTTGTAGTTGAACCTGGCTTTGGAAATCCAACTATTGGTAAATAGTTAGATTCATTAGTGGTATAGATTTACTTTTCACCTCCAATTGCTGATGCTGTGCAAATTATAAATGTGCCATAAATCTGATGTTCCTTCGAAAATAATTTCTGTTTGAAAGAAACTGGTTTATCAGTTTACTGTTTTCAAACAAATTTAACTGCAAATTGAAGGTTTGTGCTGTTATTCTGCTTTAGGGTTAATGTTGCATTTACTCTCAGTAAATTAGTCTAATGTTCATTGGTTTGTTGTAACCAATATTTTTTGAAACCTTACACATTTTTCTGAATATCTAAAATTAAATTGCACTGCCAATAATTGCAGTTTAACAAAGACAGCATCAAATAGCAACAATCGGTTACTTTAGCCATTTCATGATGCATCATTATAGCATGAGCATCAGCGAATTGAGCTGCTGTAAAAATGGAATCTAAGGAGCTGTCCCCACTTCAAGAACAGCTGGATCTTATTACTGATTAAATATTCACAAACCATATTTCTACTAGCCTCTCCTAAGCCACTGTGTATCAGGAATGTCAATAGCTGGAAACATTGATCAGGATCAGGATGAACAGAATCATGTCTACACTTATTAATGAAGTGAGGAGGGAAATATCTACATACAGTATCCACAGAAACCATAAGAATGTATTAATCTTAACCTGTGCTTAGCACAACACAACAGTGCTGATGCAAGATGGATGCATGTGTTTCAGGCTCAGCACGACTGGTGCCACTTTACATGCCCCAAATAGTTTAAAACAGAGATATTATAGTCAAGTTTGAATGAGGCAGATATGGCACCAAATGTAACAGCAAATTTTTAATATCTGCTGTTACATTTTCAGTTAGTTGTTTTACACTGGAAAGTTCTGCTGAAATAGCACCTGTCAGGCCACCACGAATGAGGAACTGTAGATCTCTGGGAAAAGATCTGCAGTCTGTAATCATCTTTCTGCTACAGTAACAGAAACTCCACACTACGTTCTGCACAAATGACACCATCAGAAACAGACTCAAAAAGCAGAAACATCAATACATCTGTAATAGTACTGTATTTGCAAACTAGTTTTACACAATTGGTTTTTGTAGAAGAACAGAATGATCAGCAGAACTGAAGAGGTATAAACAACAGAAAGCAGTTTCATTTAATTTCTCATTCATTCATCATTGATGTTCACCGCTCCAGTCTTTGTGGCTTTGAAGCAGTGAAGACAACAAGCCAGTGAATGAGAAGAACATTAAACCAGAAAAAGCACTGAGACGAAGGGTTTAAACAGGTTTGTAGTCCAACTTGGACTCGAGTTTCTTTGAGTCGGCCACTTTGCGAACAGCTTTCATGAAGTCTTCTTGAGTGACATACTCACGATCAGACCGGATCGCAAACAGTCCTGAGAAAACAAAAGTCAGCATAAAAACCCTAATCAAGGAGGCAAGTGTGCAAAGGATTCTGGGTTTTAGCAAACAGTGGGACTATTACCTGCTTCAGTGCACACGTTTCTCAGATCAGCACCATTGAAACCATCAGACAGTTTTACAATGGCTTCAAAATCTGGGAAAATATAAAAAAAATCAAGACAATGAATGCTAGAAGATTTTGTGCGCTGGACTAGCTGAGCAAACAGATAAACTTTTACACACACACACAAAAAAAACTTTTATTTTATTTTTTTTTGATGGTTATTGAACACCCAGGTCTAACTAAAAGGTGCATCAAAGTTCACCTGGATGCAATTTGTGTACCAACCTATTTCGCCATGCTTGGTGATGGGACTGGAGTGGATTTTTAGGATGTCCAATCTTGCTTGTTCGTTTGGCAGCTCAATGTCTAAAGAGGAAAACACACAGAGCTCTTGTTGTGTTTTTCCACATGAAGCCAACAGATGAACGCAGAAAGTAATGCTTACGTATTTTCCGGTCCAGTCTTCCAGGCCGCAGTAGCGCTGGGTCCAGGGTGTCCGGCCTGTTGGTGGCCATGATCATCTTGACTCTGTGTAGAGTATCAAAACCGTCCATCTGGTTCAGCAGCTGACAGAACACAGGAAAGAGAAGAGTCATCTTCCAGATCTCAGTCAGAGTTTGCATTAGACTTTCTAATTCAAAATAACTGAATTGATAATTATAACTGCAATCGATGCAGTTTTCTGGACAATCGCCACTCGTTTTGGTGGCTTGAATTTAATTGATAACATTTTTGTTTTGTCAGGTTATGTTAAATAAAAAACTATTAAAGTAAATATTGTCATTTTAACTAATGCACCATGCTAGTTTCTACTACTTGAAGCATTAGTTCTGAGAAAGTCAACCATATCCAAGTAAAATGGTGACTGTAATATCCTTAACTGAATGAAAAATCAATAAAACTGAATTGTGAATCAAACTGAGTTTGGCAATCTGAATTGACATCCAATGACACATAATTATGTCCTAATAATGGACAATTCATATACAGACTCCATTAAGAAAAATCTGATCGGTTTCCTTTGCCATGTTAGTTTTCACAAACAGCAATTTGACTTTGGTTCCACTTTTCTCAATTAAATATTTTGACTAAATTAAATTGGGGAAATAAAGTTTTTTTCTGTAAATATGCATCTAATCATTGTTTTTAACCAACAAAAAAGCTGAATTAGTGCAAATGTGCACTCTGGACACTGATAATTAAGAGTTCAGAGGGACTGACTGGGGATAGAAACCGTTTCCAAGGCAGCAGGTTTTTGTAAATAGAGCACTGTGGTGCTGCCCTTTAGATACAAATCTACATAGATTATGATGAGAGTGGTAATGTCCTTCCCACCAGAACACAGCAAATGATGTTTCATACCTCCATCAGAGTTCTTTGGATCTCTCTATCAGCTGAAGTACCTTCTGAGAAACGGCGGCCACCTGCAGAAAATGAAATAATATTTAGCCCCATAGTATTTGACCCAATATAAGTCAAGTATCTTTGCTCAAAGTGATTTACACAATGAAAACAACATAACCAATTGTTAAAAATCACAACAGATTTCATGTAGTAGATATTTATAAATATGTCTTTTTGTCAAAAGGTTAGATCATATTTGTGGCTCTAAATAAATTTTATTTAGATGCGTTGGGACATAAATGGTTCATTGGCTGTAAAGGTTACAAACCCTCCATTAACATCCAGTCCAGCCCGATCCAACCCGACTGATTAACTCTAGTCAGAGGTCCGAACACAAAATGAAGCCGACTTATTATTTTAAACTGTGACCAGTTAAACTTCCAGGCCTGAGTTTGAACCCTTCAGGCTTAGTGATGTTTGGCTGATATGAGCAGAGCTCCATGCACATGCAGATTACAGTCTAACTCTGCACTTTGCTTTTCCTCGACAGGTTAAAATACCTCCTCCTCTATTTAGACTACAAATAGATTAACAACTTTATGTCAGAAATTCTCGTTTAGTTGTCTACTATGCCTCTGAAGGCAGTTTGGCTTGTTTCTAAGTCAGCTAAAGGTGGGGACTTTGCAAGTCAATCAGGAACAAGAACACTATTGAAGCAGCTTTTGGTACTTTTGGCAGTGTGTTTAAGTCTCAGGTTCTGCTGGAAATAAAAACCAACAACTCCATACAGCTGGTCAGCAGAGGGAAGCATGACGTTCTGTAGAAAGTCCTGCTAGGAAGTGATAAAACCCAGTGAGCCAAGACTAGCAGATGACATGGCACCCCAAACTACCCAACAGCACAGTGGATCCTGTGCCTTTCCACTCCTCAAATGTCAGAAGAATGTGACATTTGCAGCCCATGTGTATGATTTATCACAATATAGTGGATCTTGATCCACTGAGAGCCTCTGTCCATTTCTGGTGAAGCTCCCCCAAGTTCTTGAAAGGATTTTGCTCTGCAATCCTGTCAAGGATGCAGGTTTCCCTCTTGGTTTACAACATGCAGGTTTACCTAGTTAAATGAAAGACTGCAAAGACTGACCTTTTTAAAAAGTCTTTTGAGGTGCCAATGCCTCTATTCAGTGGTGATGGTGGTAGGACTTTGTTCTGTAATGGCTGATTTGCTCTTTGTGACTGAACTGTTTTGGCTACTGTCTGGCCACAAACATTGTGCTTAGTGTAAAACATTGATATTTTTGGCATGGTTACAGATGATCTTCCTGTAATGTGACCCCCGACTATCCTCACAGAGAGATTTTGTGAGGATGTCCCTATATAATCTACAATCAATCAAATAAGCAGAGGGCTAGCATGATTCCTCACCAATGGCATCAATCTCATCCATGAAGATGATGCATGGCTGGTGGTCGCGGGCATAGTTGAACATCTCTCTAATGAGCCTTGCACTTTCACCGATGTATTTGTCCACAATGGAGCTGGACACAACCTGCAATGTGCAACATGTTGTCACACGGCTGTAGAATGGAGCTGAACACTGCAGGAAGGACTGATACTCACCTTTAGAAAGTTGCAATCCAACTGACTGGCCACAGCCCTGGCAAGGAGAGTCTTCCCAGTGCCTGGTCCAGAATAAAATTCATACCATTGATGAATTTTAAGAACCATTAATGGTTTTAAGAACCATTTATGACAAGTCAAAAACAGTAGAAAAAGAAAAAATGCCTGCTTATGAATGTGTCTGAACTTAAATTAATGTGACTAAAACATAAATGTGTGAAGTTGGTCAGCTCCTACCTGGAGGCCCATAAAGCAGACAACCTTTTGGAGGAATAATTCCCACTCTCTGAAAGAGCTCAGGGTTGGTCAGAGGAAGTTCAATCACCTGCAAAGTAAGAGCAGGCAGGTTTTTCAATGCGCAACGAGTTAAATGAAATTCCCTGAGGTTCTTACAGGACATAACACAATATGTCCACAGTTCATTCAAAAGGTAAGTTCCCCTTGTTCCTGAAACTCTCAACACACAGCCATGGGATAAATCCTCTCCCTTTAGATTTGGGAAGACTGATAACAGGAAGAATCTTGATCTGAAGTTCTCTGCGTGGTCCAGCTGAAATGTCAGCATCAGTTCTCGTTGACAAAAAATGCGGCAATTTGTTCTCATCCTCATGTTACCCGCCCCTTCTTGTCACAAACGTCCATTGCAAACTCCATGTGTGTGATTGGTCTGAATTTAACTGTTATTTATGTGGAAAACAGTCCAATTCAAATTCCATGAGCTGTTGTTCTGACCATGTGTGCAAGATAGGGCGTATTGTCGGGTAGCACAGACTGTCAGAACAGCAGTTTTTCAGTCAGAATGCAGTTGTTTGCAGGACATGTGGAAGTACACACTGAAATATTAAACTCCTTCTGCTCAGTTCAGGTATAGTGACACAGCAGAACGGCTCACGACGCCTGACGCTCTTTCTTTTTTTAATAACGTTAGTAACCATTTCCTCCTCTGAACCTGTTAACTTACAATAGTCGTTTCTTTGGGCCTTGATAACTGTCTCTATAAGTCGTTGAAAAAAACACATTGCAAAACACCATGATGTATCCTGCAGCAGCTCATTGTGTCTTGTGGACCCATGAAAGCTGTTTGTGCAAAAACAAACACACAAAACCACATAGACAGCACAGCTTTGGTCCAACGACAATTACGATGAAAGAACCCCTCTTCTCTGATTTTTATGCCAAAGTTTGACAGAGTACTGTATATTGCTACTGCCGACACACAGTTAACCACCATCATTACATATGTGACAGAGCGTTCTTGTGAACCGTCATGGCTTTGTTGTTGAGTGGACATTAGAACAGATTGGAAAGCATCTAAAGAGTTATACCACCAAGATCTAGAGAAACTCATCCATGCATTTAACTTTAGTCAGATCAACTACTGCAACAGTGTCTGCATAAAACTGCAAAAATAAATAAATAAATAAATCCTCCAGCTGCAGCTGATCCAGAATGCTGCTACTGGTATTCTAACTAAAACCAAGAAAATAGAGCACATCACCCAGTTCTAAAGTCATTCCAACCTTGAAACGCCTTACTGCTGAAAAGTGCTACACAAATCAACTTGATTGATTGATTGATACCTCTCTCAGCTCACGGATCTGTTCAGACAGTCCTCCAATCTCAGAGTAGGAGACGCTGCCTGGATCTTCATGGGACATGTTGTACACTAGAGGATCCACTTCCCTGGGTAGGTACCTTTGACCAACAGACAGGGAGACAGCTTAGATACAAATGACAAACTGCCATGGTGGGAAAAAGAAAAACTCTCCCTGGTTATTTTCTCAAAGTCCTTATAATATTCATGGTAGTTCCTTTTTACTTGAATAGTCAGAACAAAAAACATAAACTTAGATTTGCTATAAGTAACTGAGAAAGCAAATATGTAAACCCCTATGTCTCAACTACAAATCTGGCTGCACATAGAAAACTGAAAATCTTAAATATTACATTTCAAAATCAATTTCTTCTGTTCCAATTTTTCTCTACCACTTGTAGCAATCGGGAGCAGTCAAGTGAGAAGAAAGTAGATCTGGATAAATCTGGAAGGGGCTACTCCTGGTTGGAATATTTGTCACTTTCATATTAGCTTGTTTGTGAAGATAATTTTGCTTTATTTATTTTATATGTTGCTTTAGCCATTTGTGTATTTTTTCTTCCTTTATGTTGTACCTCCATCATGTGGCAAGTTTTGGTCAAACTGCAGTGAATAGTGTTCAAGTCTGATACCTACCTCATTATAGTGAGTGTAGTCATGTCCAAAGCCACTCTGGTGCC
This sequence comes from Poeciliopsis paucimaculata, assembly GCA_903067055.1. Lineage (NCBI taxonomy): Eukaryota > Metazoa > Chordata > Actinopteri > Cyprinodontiformes > Poeciliidae > Poeciliopsis > Poeciliopsis paucimaculata. The sequence goes on along the minus strand of CAEGAD010081632.1, from coordinate 40,563 downwards.
TGGCTTTAGCTGTGATTTGTCCAACTGGAAAGATAAATATTGTAGTCATTACAATTTTTCCAAGTCCTCAACATTGCCATGGTCTTCAGAAACACAATAAAACTGTAACACAGTCTGCATGGATCATTTTAAAGTTGTCAATGATATTTTCTACCATAATCATGTTAAAATAATAATACTAATCGACTTAATACCAAAATGAATTAGTGGTATTTTAATGCAAGATAAGACCAAAACAAAACTTAATCACAGAGAAAACTCATTGGTTTCTGATTATTCAGTTAGAAACTCAACTAAGCCTGGCTGTGCAACTGGTCAGGAGCAGGCAAGCTGCACAGGATCAGTTGCCATGGTAACTGATATGATACTGCTTTTGTGAAACCTAATCAATGCTTAATTAAACCAGATATCTGGAAAATCTCAGCTCAATCCAGTATCCTGGTTTTGTGAAACAGGAGGATGAATGATGCAATAAATGACTCAATGCAATCTGCTAGGTTTTGTTAGGTAAACAAAGAAAAAAATTAACTGATTTGAATCAAAAAAAAAAAAAAAAAAAAGTTTGACAACTAGGATATATTGAGATACATGCATTACTGAATTGAAATGATTTTTTTTTGTGAAGTGCCTTAAGACGACATTTATTGTGATTTGGTGCTACAGAAGAAGTGAATTGAATTCAAATATGTTACATTACTAAATGAAAGGATTTATTACAGGAAAACAAAATCCAGATTGGGGAGTGATGACAAGACAGTTCAAACAACGAAGACTGTCTTCATTGAGTAATTCTGGCGTAAACTGATGTCAGCTCATTATCATTAATGGGTCTGATGATGAACCGTCATTGTAAAGGCCTTCAGAATGATTTGGCAGGTGTGTGGAACTATTTTAATATGACCATGCTGTTTGCTAGGCTAAGTCAGACTTCATTTTAAATAGGCATAGGACTTCAACTGCTTTGCTGATTTGTAGCCAGAACATATTTTCTGGCTACATTGTAACCACAGGTTAAAAACAAGCAGAGGACAAAACATGTTATCTGTTATTAAAGCTGCTCTCCTAATAACTCCTCTCAGAAATCAGTGCTCAGCTCATGTTTACTCTCTTTGTTTTTGACAGAAAAACAAAAAGCAATAAAGTATTATGGGGAAGGAATTTGAATCTTGGGCACAAGCAGCTCTTCTAAATGGAAAACATTCATAAGCAAATTATTTGGGAAGTGCCTTAAAAAAAACGGATGTCAATTTTTTGGAGTGGCCATCAAAGTCCTGATGTCAGCTGGTCAGTAATATGTAAATATTTTTTCTATTCATTATTGAGAAACAAATACATATTAAAAAATTTAATGTAATATTTACTAAAAATATTGAGTAAATATTTTTAGTAAAAAAGAGAACTAAAAGTTTTTCAGAACTGATCCTAGACGTATATTGAAATAGTTTGATCCTCCTGGATGATGATTATGTGCGCTCACCTGTCTGCGACATCCAACCACATATCGGGGACCGTTGGTGGCTTTCACAATGACTGGTGGGAAGAGCAAAAAAAAAAAAAAAACTGAAATATCAAAAGTCAAACTTCAACAAGGCAGTTGTCTGTTTTAACCATTTTGCTGTCCAAACAGGGTTCAAATGGACCCGTGTGAGTTGTATACCCTGCGCGGGGTCCAGTATGGTCACATTAACCCTGCATGCACTTTTACATGTTTTTACCCCCTATGGCTTCAGGAAATGACTGGACACTCCCAGCAAATTCTCGCTGACTTGCCATTACATTGGCCACGCTCCTCCCGAGTGTCATGCTAAGACTGCAGGAGGGATAAACCAAAGCAGGGTGGGAAAACTGTAAACAGTAACACCTGCAGTGCAGTAGAGAACTGGCACTGATTGCAGTTTTCTGGCATATCACCAGTCTTTATAAAGCCCGACCTGTGATTCCGATTTTAGCCAATACCAATTTTTTTCTCTGAAATGTAGCTAAATATAGGAATAAACTTGCTGAGTTGGCAACAGTGTGGCAATTATTGTTAACTGAAAACATGTCTTAAGTTGACATATAACTATGAAAACATATGAAATATTAGGGGGGTAGGGAGATGCTTACATTTCTCTTCGGTAAGCTGCTTTAGCACCTCTCCAACAATCTGCAAAGAACAAATGTACAATCAGATCATGATGTGGTTTAAACTGTCAGCAAAGTTATAGACAGACATTGAGACAATTTCTAAAGTGCTTTTAAAATGGAAGACATGTTAACCATTGATTGCACTGGTCCAACTATTTCAAACTCCTCTATGTCACTGAGAGATGTGAGAGATGAGATCAAAAAACAGCGGGGCCAAGACTGCCCAAATAAAATTTAATAGGAAAAAAATGTTAAAAAGAATTTTTCACTATTCGACTTAATATCGAGCTTTAGTTATTTTTATGTAATTGTTTTGTTGATGACTTCATACTGCTCCACAATTAAATAATTGTGAAAAACGTATTGCATGCATGAACAGTTTAGCTCTAGTAAAGCGCACTGAATTCAACTAGGTTTTTAACTTCTTAATACTGAAAGGATTTTATTCATAAGCAACTCAAGATATAAACTAACCATCAACTAACACATTAATATAATATAATGCAATACAGAATCTTACCTGACCAACACTTTGAAGAGCCTTTAAGTCATTCTCTGACTTCTCGTATTGCTTCGTTTGTTCCCTCAGCTGTTCTCTTACTAGCAATGAAACAAAAACGCCAACAGGACAGACTTTACAATTCACAAGTGACGGTATAGAGACAATGTTTACACAGTCTGCGTTGCTAGCTCACTGTTTATATGGGCAGGTTTCTTTGTTAAAAACATATAGATACAATGTATTTCTCACCAGCATACACAAAGACACAAACGACACTGGATGATTTAGAATATGGCGTTTTACAGTTCTTTGTCCTTTGTTGAACAAAAAAACAACAGTGGGACTTATGGATGACTGACGAGAAAACGCTGAACTGCATGACAAAGCAAAAGCTAGCCGTCGAGCTAACATAGTAGCATTAACAATTCCAAATATACAACCCGAATGTACAAAATTATAAGCTCTACGTCGCAAAATGTACAAATATTAATTTCAATTACATTCTTTCAATCGTCCGTCAACCTCCTTATGTTCTAGTAATTTTTTCCTGTAGTCTTGCAAAGCTTTATCTCTCGTGTCCGCCATGACTCCCAAATGCTTCTTCTTCTTCGTCTGGTATTCATTGGAGGTTGGCAAACAACTTACTGATGCATTACCGCCACCAACTGGTAAACAGTGTTTAAAAGGATTTTAACAGCTGTTCAAAATGTATCACATTTGGAGTACACTTCTAACCCTGCATAAATGTGATAATTTAAATAAATAAAAGTTTTAAATTCTTATTTTTAAAAATCTTCGAATTTTATGCTCCTTAGGTTGTATAACACTGAAAACACCTACACTCACTATTGCTTAGGTGCTTTGAGGTTTGTTATTGTCCACTGAAAACACTTGAGTGGCTGTCACACATTTTGACGGCAGGCACGCCACGTTAATGTTTATACATTCCTGAATTGTGTGAGAAATATACGTTTATACACAAGACCTCAGAACCTTTGTGTGTGCACAAGTTTCCTGCCCTTTTTTGTGCATATAAGCTTTATAAATGAAACCCCAGAGGATAGAAGAGCTTGGTGAATATTTAAGACCAAGACATATGCCAGAGGGAGAAATCAAGTGAATGGAACAAGACAAGGGGCCACATGCATAAAAGAGTGCACAGCTCTCATACTGATAGTTTGCAGTAGAAAGAATCTATGAAATTGCACACGCAAAAAATTCAGATGCATAAAATGCATAAAACCCTGTGTTCAAATAAGGGTCACAGTGAAGTCTAGTTTTTATCACTTAAGATAGCAAAGATAAAATCTATTTTTTCAAGGTAAGAGTTTGAAACAGTAATCCATGCCTTCATTTCATCTTGAATGGATTACTGTAATTCACTCTGTCTGGGAGTCAGCAAGTCTTCATTTACTCGTCTGCAGCTGCTACAAAATGCTGTTGTCTGACTTTCAACAGGAATACATGAGAGACTGCACATTATGCCTGTCCTGGCTTCTCTCTACTGGCTGCCTGTATTTTAGAGTTCATTTTGAAATGTTTTTGTTTGTTTTGAAGGTTTTAAACAGCATTGCCCCATCTTATTTACCAAAGCTTCTCCACCACAACCAGTGGTGGAGCTAGACTTTTAAGTTGGGGGGCTATTACAACTGGAGGCCAGTGCTATCTTATGATAAATTCGGATTTATATATAATATCTTTCCACCTTAAATGGAGAGGTTTTATCCCCTTTCACCGCTGAAAAGGGATAACACAAAATAGTATTTTTACTATTTTGCATATGCAAAAATTAGTATAAATATCCAGACAGCTCCCACCACGCGTCTGAATATGACGTCTGCTTGAGTCTTTTCAGGGGTGAGCTGCCATATCAGGAAATTTTCCTATGGGTCGCTTCATTATTGGGCCGGTGAGCTGTCCCATCCACCCCTGCGTCATGCAGGACCCTCTGGTTTTGTGGCACCATGGTGCTTCAAACTGCACCATATCAAAACTGCACCATATCAAATGCCTTCTTTGCCTAACTTTTGCTGCTCCAGTCAGACAGATTTTAGAGCATGGAAGCAACACATTGGAAACCTCCACACTCACTCTCTTTTCAAGCATGGATTTTGACATATTTGGACATCGTTTATCCAGAACTTGTGTTATATTTTTGGCATTTGTACAGCTAGTTCTACATCTTTTCTTCTGTAAGGTGCAAGTATCTGTACTTCAATGCAAAAGATAATAATAAACATTTGATCACAAAAAAGAAAAACAGTGTCTTCAGTCAGAGGTTTCTTCAAAGTAATTGTAATACAGACTGCTAAAGGAGATTTTTCCTGCCAAAAGCAACTAGTTTCTACAAAAACTTTTTGAAGAATTTTATTTAATATGCATTACAGTGACATTTAATTTCCCTTTGGGATCCATATTTTTGAATTTTAATTTACAGTCTAAATACTTTGAGTATCAACAAATGTATACTGCTTCAAAACTTGGTCATAGTGTAGGCGTTGCTTTTACTCAATCTGAAATAAACTGCATGTTTAATCAAAAGATTAATACAAAAGGAATTTTACTAATTTGGGTCATGGCTCATAGGAGTTTTAGAAAATAAACTTGCAGATAAGTTTGCTAAAGAAGTAACTAAAAAGACTTAAATTATTCTACAAATCTCATAAAGTAAATCAAAGCAGTGTGCCTCAAGGACCAGGGTTGAGAAACTCTGGAATGTCGGTTAGGGTTTCAATACAATTCAGTAGGTGTCGGTACACATTAAAACGCTGTTTGAAAACCGCCAGTAAAATCAAAGAAGAAGCAGGTAATTCAGCCATTTGATTGAAATCAGAGATATATCTAAAAGTTGCAAGGCATTGGCCCTTGAGGACAGTGTTCAGTCTGTTGTTGAAAGCCTCATCTCTTCTGCTGTCATCTGTTGGGGCAGCAGCATCAGAACCAGGGAGCTAAAAAGGCTCAAGAGCCTGACAAAGAAGGCTAATTCTGTTCTGGTTCTATACTGGAGACCACTGTAGACCTCCCTAGATGATATGCATATGCAAAAAAAAGTGTAAATATTTTTTTTTATATTTTTACTTGACCATACTCTTTATGAGACTGTCTTGTGAAAATAGAGTATCTTTAGTCAGAGGCTTCGTCAGATTCGCTGTAATACAATGACTGCCAAGTCATTGCTGTCTACAATAACTCTTTGAAGAATTTGGATTAATGAGTCATGACAACATTTAATTTTGCTTTAGGAACAATAAAGTATTTTGAATTTTAATTTTGAATTTGAAATTTTAGAAGTTCCCATTTGGAGCTGTATGTACAGAACCTCTTATTATTGTTATTCTGTAGAACATATTGGCATTTTACAACCGTAGTGTCTTATGGCAATAAACCGGACTGAGGAGTTATCTACAAAACTGAACTCCTAACTTCCAAATGCCTTTTCTTCAGCAAACTCAATTCGTGACCTTAGTTGATACATTTCTAATGGGAGTTTTGAAATTATTTAGAAGGAGGACATAATGATATATCCTAATCTCAACGGGTGCTATGAAGGAGTGGAGAAGATTTTAACTTTTGACATGCTTTTCCACCCCTCCCGACCCCACTGGGACAAGGGTGTTAGAAAATGGATGAATGGATGGATGGAGATGATTTTCTTTTATGCATAAACATATCCCGTCCAGCTCTAACGTAATTACGTCGATTCCGTCATGACGTATGAGTCGTACGCGCTGAAGTAGTGTATGAAGATGGCGGACGAGGAGGCCGAGCAAGACCGTGGTCTTGTGGACAGTATCAGCAAAACAATTGGGGAAGTCAGAAATTTGTTGGAAGGACTCCATGAAGTTGTGATTCGAGAAAGCGCAAACTCACCAGTTCAGTCCTCTTCTGACTATTGTCAGGAGTTTTGTAGGGTGAGTTAAATTTCAATCATCTGCAAAACAGGCCATCAAAATACCGAGCTAACATGGATAATGCTGGTGTACTCTGAGTCTTGCATTGTCTGGTAAAATGTCACTTTTCAGAATTGTGTGTTTCATAGTTAGCTTTATGTGAACACTAGCAAAAAGAGCTGTTGCGATTTGGTAACAACACACCACACACCCATCGATATTGATATGTCTTTTAGCATACGCTACTGAGCTGTTTAGTAAGGAGAAATGTTGTTGAATCGTTGGAAGAGACGAGGTCTTTACAATGTTTAAGTGCAGATTCCACTGTATTTATATTGGCCCTTTTAATTAGGGCTTACAAAATTCTCTAGCTGCACTGTAGCGCAACAGTTTAGCAGCAGAACCTGAAGCTAGCACGGTGTTAGCTTCTATCCGCTGAATGTGAAAGGTTGCGTGCAGGATGTGGACAGAATGTGGATGGCTCTCTTGGGAGACAGATTTTGGGACGTATTCATAATAGTAAGATTCACAAATTTTACTATTTCTCTCTTAGTTGTTGCTGGTTTATTCAGACGTATTGGAGAACAAAAACAGAATGTGTGAGTTATCCCCCTGGTCCGTTTCTGGTGTGTACGTGCTGAATAAAACGTATGAGGTTCTTTTTTTTTTTTCCGGCGTAGCTTTAAGAGGCAGCAAGCCGTTGATTGGCTGCCATCTCCACTGTGTCCTGCACGGTTCAAGTTAACCATCTGCACCAGATTAAGGATGTAGAGTAATGATGGTCAGGGCGGATTCCCACTTTTTGAATTTACCCCAAGTAAGCTAACACACACTATTGCGTCATAAATGATCATTAGGGTATTCCAACTCGTTTAATAAATTAGACTTTTACTTATCAAGCTAGAATGGCATAAAAATGTTCACTTACTTTGACGTGTTCTTTCTGATTCTATTAGTTTAATGCAGGGCTTTTAAGTGTATTTTGAATGTTCAGTCTTAGTAGTACTTTGTTTCTTTAGCAAAGTACATAACTGTGTTCTATGACTTTGTGTTTTTATGATGTGAATTTTGAAATGCCTTGTTACTGAAAGGTTCTGTACAAATAACATTTGATTGATTGATGTTTTTGCCTTTTAGAGTCCACAATATATTAACTTATTCACCGTATTTTTATGTCAATGCCAAATATTTTCATCCTCCATCTTCATTCCAGTGTTGAGTCAATTTTCCTGATTCTCAGTGCTAAGAACTAAGAAGGTAGTTGATGACAGTTCGGTCTCACATTTGTAATTTGTCAGTTTGGGCATTTTGAATTGTTACTATACTTCCAGGAAAGGCCTGGTTTTATTAATAAAAATCATAGCGTTCCATTGTCACTACCATCACTGGATATTCGTCTTAATCCAACGTTTGTCGTATCATTCTCTTTTGAATTCATATTTGGCCCGTCTATTATGAAGAACATTTTTTACTCCCTTAGAATAAATCTCTTGATATGGTTAAGTATTACAAAACCCTGGACTGCATCAGTAAGTGCTAAATTAGTTTCCTACTCTTGCTACTAAAATTAAATAAAAACTATGTGTTCAGGAAAAAAGGCACTGATGACTGACTCACCATGCTGTCAGCTGCTCCTTAAAGCAGTCAGATGGAGCCCTCTAATGTATTGTAGCATCTGCATGCTGTAATTTATAAAACCTTCTGCAAAAAGGAAGATTTTCTAAATTGAACTTCACAGTCTCTGAGTTAAAACTCTGATCATCATTTATTTATTTTTCCCCTCAACATTCAGATTGTTTTTATGTTTCCTCTATATTTTTTTTAAATATTTTTTGAAATATACTTGTTATCATGAACTTATTGCCTTTTAAATTTCTGTGTGTTTTCTTGCACAATGATATTAAAGGAATCCTGATTCTGGAGGTGGACCTGGTTCTATTTTGCTTTCTAACAAAGTCTTCTAGGGGAGGTCAGGCCTTACCCATTAGAGACTCATCAATGACATAATTACAACTAATAGTAATACATTTTACTTGTAAAAAAAAATAAATGCAGTATTTGTTTTTTACAAATAATTTATTTGCAGAAAATAAAATGTATTATTTTATTTAAGCGGCTACTTTGTTCACATATGCTTTGGGTCAGCTCTAAAGCTGACCAGCATTACACTGGCTCATTACCTGTCATAAAAACATTTTTTAATAAAAAACCCATTGGGCTGCTGGTGGACCGCCTTGGCGCTCTGACCAGCCAGGCTTAGCACGTTTTCTGGGGGAAAGCCTGGAGCTAATCCATTTTTACCTCTAGAATTCAAACTGTAACCTCTGATCTATTATAATGTATAAAATGTAAGTTTTAAAACTGATTTAAATTTTTATTCTTTCAGACGCTCTTGGAGTTTGTAGGCCGTTGGAAGATGGAGGAAGAGCCTTTGCCACTCGTACAGGTGTACATGGTCGCCCTGCTCAGCTTTGCGAAGGCTTCTTCTTACCTCTCTCTGCAATGTGAAAGTGTTCCACTTGTGGTTGAGAGACTTTCACTGTAAGTGAAATTAAACATTTCTAATTCAAAACTTGTGCTTATATGTTTGTCATTAAGTCAGTATTGGAAAGTCTTATCACATGAAAATCCACCAGTATTATGTTTGTGAATGCATGCCTTTCCTTTGACAGGAGCTTTTTGGAACTGTTGCTCTCACTTAAGACCCTTCCAGATGATTTATGGCAGTATTTCAAGTCGTCCGTGCAGGTAAAGCTGAGAAAACAACAATAATCATTTCAGTAATTAGATTTTGAAAGTATTAAAAGTGTCTCCTAATGCAGGGCTAGTTGAGAACTGGTGTCCTGCAAATTTTAGGTGTCCCACTGCTCCAACACACCAGAATTAAATAATTACATTAGATTGGATTTATTGTCATTATGCAGTAAGCAGTTCAGTGTTATTAATATTGTCAAGACACAGAAGACTAGAAGTGTGACCTGGGAATGAAAACAAAAGACAAACGGTTTCTCAACACTTTGTCTTTACCTTATGCTCCTGTACTGTTTCCCCAATGGCAGTAGGGTGAACAGGTGCTAGGCAGAATGATGTCAGTCTTTATTGATGCTCTGGACTCTGGAGAGACATCAGGAGCTCTGCCCTGATGACCATCTGCCTCACTCACTCTGTGTCTTGATGGGTGGAACTTTTCCACACAGGCTTCATGAAGTAGAGATTAGATGGCTATTCTTTTGTGGCTTGTCTTCCGCACAACATCCATGCACACATTTGTTTGTTTATTGAAGCATCTTCACTTAATTCAAGCCTGTGAATGAAGAATATAGTGTTTGTGAGCAGCAGGTTGAGGAGCGGACCTCCTTCCTGTCCTCATTTCTGTTAATATTCACAATATCTGAGGTCGACCATAATCCATGGAGACCCTGGTAGTCTTGATATCTCCTCTGGATTGAATGAGTCATTATGTTAAGGGAGCTGAAAGCTGCAGTGTCCCAACATGGAAACCATTAATAATTGTTAAATAAATAAAGAAAATATGTCATAATTAATTAAATCAATTAAAATTAATTTGTCAAATTCTTAGCAAATTTTTATCAAATGTCCTTATCAACATGTGCAGCTTGTTTGGTTGTCAAGGGAGCAGAAAGTCGCTACATCCATGCACACTGCTATGGTAACCCTCCTGAGTGTTGTTAGTATCACTCTGGAGAACCAAACTGCAAACTGACATTCAGTCATTTCATTTAGGTTTGTTTGACCATGAACAAAAGCTCAAGGTCACCAGCCCAACTAGAACCTATATTTATCTACTAAAGGTATTGACATTGTTTAAGTTGGGAGTTTGATCTTATTAAATTTATCCTGATTATTGTGTACAAACTTGTCCTGGTTATCAGAATCATAATTTAGTAAAACTGTATGCAAGAACGGATTATGATTTGAAATGAATGCACAGAATGTACATTGTTTATATATGCTAAGCTTTTTATTATTAATAATTATGTCTAATACCACTAATCTACACAGAATATGTTCAATTATATTGAAGTTATCAGTACAAATATTGGTTTAATTTGAAATAACAGAAACTTCCTATCTTCACCATTTGCATACGATTATTTTTTTTACCGGCACAGTAATTGCTTCAATAAAATATTTACAAACAGTCCAGATATTTTTGTTTAAGCCTCAAATTATTGTTAATTTGTACGTGCTAAATTTCTATTTAAAATGTTATGTAATAAACAAAAAATAATTGATTCTGATTGGAATATATATCTTTTCAAAACAAAACAAGGGAAAAAAAAAAAGTATTGGATTTTGTTGTTTTAATTAAGATTTTATTTTTTACAAACTGGCTTGTCAAAATATTTAGCATTTCACAATCATCTTTGACATTACAACAAGCAAAACTTTATATTTTTTGAATAGCTTTTTACTTGCGTTATTTTGAGAACTCATGTGATTATGAGCTCTACGTCTTTGAAGTTGGAAGGCATCCTGGCCATCACCGTCATCCTTTGCTACCTTCACAGATTTTCTACCTATTTTTCATATTCAGAAAGTGTTTAATGATAAAAGACCATATGCTGCCACATTCTTGTTCATCACATTGGTTTAGCTAAGTATTACCTGGTTTCTGTTTATTACAAAGCACAAATATGCTTTGTAATGTGATTGCAGATTAAGACTGTTGCATGTTTCACTGCTGAAATAAACTCTGTTGTCTTTAGTTTGCACATGACAAACTTCAGGAAAATGGCATCACCCAGCTGTCGCTACTGTGTGTCCTGAGCCAACATGAAGGCATTTGGAGCCACAAAGTTCTGCAAAGTATTTTGTCTGATGAGAATCCTGCAACAGAACATGGTAAATTTTAAGATGTGAAGAAAATATCAAATATATGAACAGTATGATAAGTGAAAAATAAACACATGATTAAGTAGTATCTTTCTGCTTTTGCTTCATACAAACACAGACCTTGATAATGGAGAGTATATCCAGGTCCTGGAAAAAAATAATCATTATGAATTTACAATATTTCAATTTTAACACTGAGATCCATGAAAGGAAGCAAAAAACAAAGAAATAAACGTATATTTTTTTTCACCATGTGACAGGAAAAATTATCCTGAATGCACAGTGTTTAAATAATTATGGTAGCTAACATTTATTTAAACCCAGTAAGTTCTTCACATACTGTGTGCAGTGCTAATAGACTAACAAACAATATTTGTTCCTTATGTTTTTGTGGACTTATTTTGACAAAAACGTATTTATTTTTTTTTTCAAACTGATAATTTGAATTGAATCTTTGGTTTCAACCTCAATTCAACTCAAATGATCAGTTTCCCCAAAGAGTGCAGGAAGCTCTTCTACAGCAGTCTGTGTTTCAGTAGATCTGCAGATGCCTCAGACTGAAGAAGCTCTGTTATTAGGGATTGTGGAGACAGGTGTATGAGTTGTTTTTCAAGTCTAGTGAAAAACAATGGTAGGAGAGCAGCTTCATCCCAGAGGGAACCCAGTAGAGAACATATTTCACAGTAGCATCTACTATATTTCACCATCTGTTGTTTATGACCACTATTATTCCATCTCATTTCTTTTTGCCATTCTTCAAGTCTGTCTGCTCCTATATTTAATTGTAATTCATCTTATCTGAGCTTATAATGCTGATCAGGTATTCCTGATAGCTTTCGATAATAAAAAAAAACCCCAAAAAAACACGCTCTTGCAAATGGCAATGTTTCCTTTAGAAAAACTGAGAAAACATTTTGGAAAGAAAAGACTGCAAGGCCACTTTATGCAGCACAGTTACCGAACCATTTACCAGTGACGGGAACAAGCTGATGATGAAGGTTGGCTGAGTTCTGGGGGACCACTCTGAACCCACTGTCCTGCTCCCACACACTTGAATGGCACACAAGAACTGGAGTTGGAGACCCTCGCTGCAGAGATTGTTGTGCAAAGGAGCATCCTTCAGAAAATAAAGAACATAAACCATGGCGCCTTGATTCCCGCTCCCTCCATTTGTTATTGTGTCTTTGGGCCTGGTGGTGCCGGTGCTTGGCAGCCTGGCCTCTGTCAGATTGCCCAGGGCAGGTGTGGCTACCATCCAATAGCTTACCACCACCAGTGTGTGAATGACTGAATGACTGAAGTGCTTTGGGGTCCTCTGAATGTCATAAAGCTGTATACATGTACAGACCATTTACAATAATAGACCATCCCAAGTGTGTTCTTTATGAAACTGTAATATAATAGTAGGTCTTCAGTAAGAAGCATCTGCAGTTATACGGACTGCTACAGGAGATCCTTCCTGCTCATAGCCTTCCAAAATCCATAATTACATAAAACAAAAAATGGTATCTACAAAATGAAAATTTGGTATAACATATTTTTAAAATAATGTGTAAGCACAACCTGTGTGTATTCCTAAGTTGGCTAAGTTGCCTCTACCTTACTGTGGGAGTTCAATGAAGCTATTTTTGGATTGTAGCAGAATCATTTTCAGTTACTCCTTACATTGTTGCAAAAAGTCTAAAATGAAAACCTGCCTGTGTGATTTAACTTTTTCAGTGGAGAAGTTCTTGGAGCATGAGGGCCCTGTGTTGCTACAGATGAGAGTGAAGCAGCTGATAAAGGAGAAGCAGCTGGGGAAGGCTGCACTTCTAGCAAAGATCTGCACTGACTGTTCTGTCTTCCAAGCAAAGGGGGATTTCAAACAGATGTATCTTGTCTGCCTCTGTGGGATTTTGGAAAAAGATCAGCTCATGGAGGAGGTAAGCAGATTCTACTTCAGGAAGGAAAATAATTTTCATTCATAAAAAAATGTCAATAAAACAGATTTTTGTGCTTCTACATAGATTTTGGACAAATTACACCAAATATCAGCTTAAATCAGATCTATTGCGAATTCATATGGACGGATGGAATTAGGTGATCTCTTGTCTAAGAGAATCTTCTGGCTTCGTAGTTATGACTTCATGGTGCATGAAAATTATTCCTTATTTTCAAATTTCCCCTCAGTAGTACAGCTAAATTGATTAGATTTAAAGATGACACAGGTTTAGTTGTAGAAAACTGGTCCGTCTTGTTCAGGGTCTGTGAGAGCTACTATCCTGCAACTTCTAGAAGCATCCCTGCTCCAACACATCTGAATCAAATGAACTGCTTACCAGTGCTCTGCAGATCTGAAGGGAGTCCTGGTGAGGGAATTTAGCCATTTGATTCTGGTTTGTTGGAGCACTTGTGTATCTAAAAGTTGCAGCATGGTATGTCTGGAACTTGGTGAGCCCTGCTCTGTTTTTCTACAAAGCATAAAGCCTCTAAATATTGGTGTAAGAAAGAAGTGCAAGCTAGAAATGTACCCAAATAGTAAAAAACGTAAACAAAGGAACTAATAATAGTCTACATTAAACGGTATACTTATTGTAAATGTGCAGACTTCTAAATACAGTATCTGCACATTTTTCTGTTGACATGAGCTTTGCTGAAAACACAGATTATGTTTTCTGAGCATCCTGAGCTGTTCTCCTTGCCAGAGATGAGTTCTTGAAAAGCAAAAATAGTGTAGTTTTTAGAATATAAGATATGCCCAGATTCATGCCCTATGCTGTACTATTTTCTTTTTTAATTATGGAATGTATCAGATTGTTACAGATTGTTGAAACTTTGGCTGGTGAATATCTACACTGTCCAAAAGAACATCTTAACAGAGAAAAATGTAAAAGTTATTCGTTATTAAAGATATTACAAGATTTACTTTTGGGTAGTTTCTTGTGGCTAGCCAGTGAGAGTCTCTGCACACCTTCATTGAAGTGCTGTTCATCTGAAATTTCTTGGGGTTATCAGTGACAAAATAAATAATATTTTTAATGTGCCTCTGATTAAATATTGTCACATAAAGTTGGATTGTAAATATAATTTTTGTGTTTGTCTGTTCAGCTTTCAAAGGAGGACTGCCACGACGCCATAGAAATGATTTGCAACCTGGAATCAGATGGAGATGACAGCGCAGCGTTCAGTTTATGTTCAGCCTTTCTAACCCGTCAGCTTCTCCAAGGAGACACATACTGTGCTTGGTAAGAACACTAAATGCTAACTAGTAAAATGCTGGACAGGAGTTACTTTTGAATTATCTTAGTTTTATGCCTGGTTTTCCTATTTTAAATCCAGGGAGCTCACTCTGTTTTGGAGTAAGCTGCTAAAGCGATTAGAGCCATCAGATCACACCTTCCTGGATAGATGCCGGCAAATGTCAGTCTTATCCAAATCCGTGTATCACATCCTGTTCTTCATCAAGGTCATCCAGTCAGAGGTTAGTTGGTTGTCCCTTGAGATCTTGCTGTGTTTGTGTGTTGACATTCATTTATAAGCAGCCTGTTTATTTTATGTTTGCCTTTGTAGCTTATTTTGAGTTGAGCAAGTTTAATATTTTTGACTAATGACTGGGCTTCTTCCTTTTTTTATAGATAACCCACGTTGGTCTACCAGTGTGTATCGAGTTGTGTATAATGGCGCTACGGATCACTTCGGAGGACGACAAAGGAAAGGCCACAGTCTGTAAAACCATTTCCTGTTTGCTTCCAACTGATCTGGAAGTTAAGAGAGCATGCCAACTAACAGAGTTCCTTCTGGAGCCCACTGTGGATTCATACTATGTTGTGGAGACACTTTACAATGAACCAGATCAAAAACTAGAGGAGGAAAGTATGCCTATTCCTAACTCTCTGCGCTGTGATCTCCTACTGGTTTTAAAGACCCAGTGGCCTTTTGACCCAGAGTTCTGGGATTGGAAAACGCTGAAGCGTCATTGTCTGTCTCTAATGGGTAATGAGGCTTCTATCGTCTCATCCATTGACTCTCTAAATGATAATGAGAACACTGAGGAAGAAGAAGACTATATGAGTCTAAAGGACTTTAATTATATCCCAGACAGTTTAGTCAGTGGCACATATGATCTTAAAGATGCAGCAGACAAGAAACAGAAAAATCGAGAAATGAAGAAGCTGAAGGAAAAGGGCTTTGTATCTACCCGCTTTAGAAACTGGCAGGCCTATATGCAGTACTGTGTGCTCTGTGACAAAGAGTTTCTTGGTCACCGAATTGTTCGACACGCTCAGATTCATTTCAGCGATGGAATCTACACTTGTCCAATTTGTGCTGAGACATTCATATCAAAAGACACATTCCTTCCCCATGTAACGTCACATGTTAAACTTTCTTGCAAGGAAAGACTGACTGCAATGGAAACCAGCAGAGCACTGGTTAATTCCAAATTGTCTGCCCCTTCCATTTCAATATTGAAAGCAAAAGCACACAATGAACTTCAGAAGCTTAACAGTTCGCTGAAACAAAACATTGCTAGAGTTCAGAGAACTCAGTCTCAAGTCAAAAGATGTGATGTAGAAGTTAATGAGGACAACTACATGTGCCCAGTGGGAACATGCAAGAGGAGCTTCAAGTTTATCAAAAACCTCATTGCACATGTTAAAGGTCACGGTGATAATGAAGAAGCAAAAACATTTCTTGAACTGCAGAACAACAAGGTGGTTTGCCAGTACTGTCGTCGCCACTTTGTTAGTGTAACTCATCTTAATGATCATTTACAAGTCCACTGTGGCGCAAAGCCTTATATTTGTATACAGTTAAACTGCAAGGCAAGTTTTCTGTCGAAGACCAAACTTCTCTTACATAAGAAAACCCATTCAGATTTCATGGCTAAATGCATGTTTCCAAATTGTGGAAAAATCTTTAACGCCCCTTTTAAGCTCTTTGACCATGAGTCACATCATTACAAAACCTTTACTTGTAAAGCTGTCGACTGTGGAAAGGTATTTCATTCTCAACAACAGCTAGATTTGCATGTAGAGAACCATGCTACCCAGGATAAAGACAGTTCACCTCGTTCACCGTCCTCTGCCAAGTCACAGCCTGGTTCTTCAACTAATGAACAAATACCTTCTAGTCAATCTTCTGTAAAGCAAGAACATTCTCAGGAAAACATCAACTCTGATGCTTCTTGTTACCCAAATTCTGGAGAATTTATGACCATACAAAGTTTGTTGAAGACTTCACCAGAACATGTGAATACCATGGATACATGCCAAGTCAAACCAGACCCTCCAAAATCACTGTTTCCAACCAGCAACATCTACAATTCCAATAATTCTCTCACTCAGTCTGTACATTCCCATTTACTTAATTCCAGCAAAGAAAAAGATGAGGTTGGCCATCAGTCATTAGATCGTAAGATTCCACCTCAAAATTATCCAGTACATCCATTTGAAGCCAGTGTAGGACAGCTTTTACAAAGTCTGCCCCACACACTCCCCAGCAAAGTAAATATGGATGTAATGAATTGCAAGTCTAACCATAACTTTATGTTACCTATGTTTCAAGGGGGAGTGTCTTATAGGAGTAATTTAGCAGTATCATTGCCTCACGTTTCTCCGGATCCATCAGTGTCACAACCAATACCACCAAGAATAAATCCTCAACTAACTGAGAGCAACCAAGAGAACTTTGCTACTCCCTCAAATGTCACAGCTCCCCCTCCAGAGCAGAGGCCGAGATTCCACTGTGCATTTGGAACGTGTACAAAAACCTACAGCTCTTATAGAAGTGTTTCTAAGCACATGAAAGCAGTTCATCCAGAATTCTATGAGCAATGGAAAGTTGCCCGCACTGAAATCAAAATAAGCCATGTTCCAGCACTGAACACCTCATCAGGGCCTTTGAGTTCAGTCTCCTCACTACAGAAGAAGCAGGCTAGCCATCGGGTTCAGGGAAATGGTATTATTCAGCCACATTCTTGTCTTAGCACAAGTACAACCTCTCAATATAGTGTCCCACAAAATCTCCCTTCATTTCCCCACAATCCAAACAGTTCGCTGCTAATGGCAAGTGTTTTGAATCCCATTGTCCTTTCTCAGTTAGGTGCTGATCGAAGTCCAATAACAACACACTCTCAACTTTCAATGCATCAAAACCCTGTTGCTGCTGGAAGTGAATTTGTTCCTAACTGTAATTCTTCCCAAGTATTCCCATCTAATCAGCATATGATGCATGAGATTGATTCATCTGGTGCTCTTTTCCCACTTGGGATGTCTTCATCCTCTGTAATGGAATCAAAAGTTTGCCATTCAGAGTCCTTGGACTCACTGTTTGATAAAAGTAGAGCTCAGTCTACTACTACAACTATGAGCACTCAAAGATCAATGGAGTTGTCACAGGAAATGGCAGCCTCCCAAACCTGTACATTGAAGATGCAAAGCTGTGTAGTCTCACTTTACAAGACTCCAGAGAAAACAAAGCCAAATCATGAGCTGTCCGATTTGTCAATTTTGGAGGAAAAACAAAGTAGAACCATGCAGCCCAAGTATGGCTTTGCCAACTCTGAAATTAATCTTGAGACTGAGAAGCAAGACAGGAAACACGCCAGGACCAAATGGCCAGCAATAATCAAAGATGGAAAATTTGTTTGTCGAAGATGTTTTAGACAGTTTGATAATCCTCGATCTCTTGGTGGTCATTTGTCCAAGCGTACAATTTGCAAACCATATCAAGAATCGGCAATAAACACAGAGTTACCGCAATCATTTCTTGATCTTCTAAATTCAGAACAAACAGTTGCCACATCCCAGACACAATCCTTTTACAACGGTGTTGCTCCATGTCAGCAACCTGAAAAGAAGGCAACTGGTTTTTCTTCAGCTTCAAAACATTATCCCACTTCCCAGTATCCTCAAAATAACATGCCGTCATATGAAAACAATCCCTCGAAAAATGTCATGCTTAAGCATCTTATGCCTGAATCCAGCATGTCTGATCAGTTTGTTCCTCCATCGGACACTCAAACAATGTTCCAAAACAGCTGTGCTTCTCATACTGCAAGTGAGCATCTACTTGGTACCTCAGTTATACAACATACAGAAACTGTCCAGCTGAAGCAGAGGGTTAATTCATACTTTGCCACACATCCTCATGAGTCACATGTGGAGAGGTTTCCTGTGAGTGAATTCTCTGATTCACTTCTTTCAGAAATCCTCATGGAGAACTCTGCTAGTGCTCTTCTGGGCAATTCTCACAAAATCAAAAAAACTCCTGAATTAATTTTTCATGAAAGTTATCCCTCTAAGAAAAACATCTCGGCTCCAGATTCCTGTGCAAACGCCGTGACGCAAATGTTGTTACCAGAGTTTCACCTTAGCCAAGCAGTAACAAGTGGTATGCAAGCCATGAGTTCAGTTAAGACTACTGATAAAGATATCAAAAAACGACTGCGTGAGCAGATTTTGGCTGGTGACTTTCAACGCAGAAACATTTGTCCTTCTGGAGATGTGAATCTAAAATCTTCGGTCTCAAGTCCCTACAGTCCCTCCAATAATTCTGGATTTCAGAACTTGTCCTACGACACAACAAATCATTTAAAACCTCAAGGTCAAGTCCTTACAGGAAGTTCTCCAGTTACTTCAGAATCATCTGGTAAAATTGAAGACCTGCTGAACACCCAGAGCTTTACTGGTTTCAGAGAGACTCCCAGAATCCTGATAGAGCTACCAAGCCCCCCAGTTACAGCAGCAACTGAACTGGATCCTGGACCTTCAGAGTTATCAGCCAGTCAGCAGCAGTGGATGACTGAAATCCAGTATGCATTTGAAAGGCTTGACTTGATGAGAGAACTTCCTGATCAGTTGATAACTTCGTTAAAACAAAATGGGTTTGAAAAACCGTTATCCTCTAAGGTAAAATCCCAAAATTTCACAGGAGTCACTTCAGTTCCATCAACATCTGTTGTTAAACCATTTCCTTGTGAAGACATTGATTGCTCATTTAGTTCTGTTTCTAGTGATTCCCTATGGAGGCATCTCTCCAAAACTCACAACTACACAATTGGGATGGTTAATGAGGTCAAAAAAAGGTATGGACAATACGCTCCTTTCAAGTGCGAGAAATGTCCAAAAGCATTTACTCGAAACTCGAACCTTCGCATTCATTACCGGTCAGTTCACAAATTATCAAATAAAGAAATTGCCGACCTGGATGAAAAGCGAAAGCTGGCGAAAGCTGAAATATCTAATGCAAGTCGAAAGAAGCCTGTAGCCATAAGCCAGGTTCCATTGGCTCCAGTTACCACAGTTAACCATACGATTTTAGATAACAGTGCCTGTATACATCCTCTCCAGGCTTCATTGAATCAGACCTATGTTCCTTCATCTAACACAGCTGTACCTAATCATGAATATAAAGGTCATAATCACTGCTCAGTTATCCATTCATTAAAAGCTGCTCCCATGCAAAATCTAGAACAAACTCCACCTGCAAGGCCTCTGACCGTCCCAACCTCCCAGGCAGCAGAAGCTGGGATGTCTACTGAACAATGGTTAAAACAAGAAGGAAATCTGCCTGAATTGCATGCAGAAAGTCAGAATTTTCCTCTGTTCCAGAATTTGTCTACCCTACCTCAAGCTCCACAAACTTATGAAAATGGTCCTTTCAAGATGCAAACAGTGGTTAAACAAAATAACATTGTCAGGAAGCCTAAAGCGAAGAAGCCAAAATCAGAAGGTGCTAGGAGTCCATATAGGCCATATCGCTGCGTCCATCAAGGTTGTGAGGCAGCCTTCACGATCCAGCAAAATCTGATCCTCCATTACAGGGCTGTGCACCAATCTGCTTTGTCAGCACTAGTGAAGAGTGAGGAGCATGTCCTGAGTGAGGAGAATGACCAAAGTGAAGAAGCAGATGAACTACTGCACCATGTTAAGGAAGAGCCAGAGTCTGAGTTGCTGCAGATTACAGAATTCAGATGTCAAGTCAAAGACTGCTGCTGTGTTTTTCAAGAAATTCACAATCTCTTCCAGCACTATCTGCAGTTGCATGAATTCACAGATGGTGAGGTGGAAGCACTGTTGTTCGAGCTAAGATTTGGCAGGTTTGCTTGTGGTCACCAAGGCTGCACAGAAACCTTCACTGCTTTCAGAAAGTATAAAAGTCATGTTAAAGAGCACCATAAAGACCGTAACCTTGCCAAACCCGAACAATTACAAGTTTTCAAGTGTGAAATTGAAGGCTGCGATCGCTCTTATGCTACAAAGTCAAACTTGCTCAGACATATGATGAAAAAACATCCAGACTTGTACCAGCCTAAACTACAAAATAAACAAGTGGAAGAGGGTGACGAGAAGCAAAACTCAACATCTTCACATTACCAAATTACCAAAATAAGTAATGGCAAAGAAAATATAGAGAGCAACAAAAAGATCCCCCTGAGGGCTCATGACAAGAAGAAGGTAGACAAGTCAAAAAGCAAACACTGGCTTAAATATGGAAAACCTTCCTTGAAGTCTAAGGTGGACGCATCTGCCTTGTGCACCAAGAAATTTCACTTGCAGTATCCTTGTATGATCAAAGGTTGCACATCAGTCATGAAGTCTGAAAAGAGCATACTCAAACATTACATTGTACATGGACTGTCAGAAAAGTACTTGGAACAGCACAGGAGTCACTTCATATTCTGCAAGAAGTTCTCCAGACATAAATTTCGTTCCATCAGGAGCGACGACTCCAAATCTGAGAACACTTCAGAGCAGTCGGATGTGGAGAAAACAACAGATTCTGTCACCGACGAAGGGAAATATGAATATTCAAAGCCGGTCCTACGCAGAAGAAGCCCAACAGAGATGCCCATGACTTTGTTAAAAACTAAGTTGTCAACAAAGAAAAGTTCTGATGGACTTGTGGTACTAAAACGTAAACGAGGGCGACCAAGAAAATTTGGTGGAAGTTTTATCAAATCTAAAAAAGTCATTCGGCCAACCAAGACGACGCCTATTCAGGTCAAGGAAGAGAAGCAGACCTCCTCAAGCCTTGCAATAGTTCCAGAGGAGATGGAACAGAGTGTGCCCCTGGCTTCCTTTAAACCGATGGGATTTGAAATGTCTTTCTTACAATTCTTGGAAGAGACCAGAGAATCAGAGCAACACTTGATGAGGTCAGTTAAGGTAGAAAATGGTGAGATCCAAACTAGCTCAAATAGCAAAAAGACCTGTGTCTGGTTCAGCAACCATCAGAACTTAAAATCACTTTGCAAAGTTAAAATAAAACTAGATCCAGCCTTTGAGGGTGTCATAGAGCCCATGTTGAAACAGCTGCAGGACATGGACCCAGCTGTAGTGTTAGAGAGATGTGACTGACTGCTGCTTGGAGGCGTCTTTTTAATCCAATAGCTAAATCTCAGGATCTGAATTAATCTGACTTGATGGACTAAACCAGTCTGTTTCACAGTACTATATGTACAGGTTTTTTTTCATATTGTAAAGTGTGAAGCATGTTCAAATGACATCAACTTATGGCGTCTAAATTATCCCTGTGGGAATTTGAGACAAATTAGCTTAATTCTGTGTGTAGTTTGTGAAGATGTTGATCATTGCTTTTCGTGTGTATATGTAGATTTAAAAATCCCACTGCCACCAGCAGCCCCATTAAACTTTTGTATTATTTTAATTGATTTTTTTTTTTTGTTGTATTTTATAAGATCACTCAACCCTCAAGAGCTTAAAACTTAAGTGCTGTTGCATGTGGACCTATAAAATGATTTTGCTACATTTTTCTGAATTAAAGTCACTTGTTAAAATTCTCAGTGGTTTACTTTGACTGTTTAATCACAGCTTGAGTAGCTATTATCAAGAAGTTTTTAAATAAGGTAAAAGGTTGAAAAAGCACATGCTGAGACTGTAACACAGGGCTCCAAACATTCTTTTCTTAAAATTCTCTGGAACAGAAAAAAAGACGACTTACAGCCTGTGGGTACTTTAGTAAAACAGAAAGGAAAAAAACTTGTTTGAGGGCATGATAATTAGCAAGATTTGCCTTATCAACATTAATAGTGGTAAACATAAATCCCACTCTGCCCACAAAGTAAAACCTCACCTCTCACTAGCTTTAGCTTACTCTCTTAATCCTCCTGTGGTCTTAAGATGCACTTTTACAAGGTTTTTTTGTGTGCGATTTTGGAAACTGATGGTCTGATGGACACCACCCACTGCTTTCCTGTAGTCCAGCTGTGACATCTGCCAGGCTCCTCCTGAGCATTGTGATAAAAGGGTTAAAATAAGACTTTGTTGCTAAAGGTACAAAAACTGGAGAGTAATGTATGACTGTATTGATAATGCACTAAAGTTTCTGAAGTGTTACCAGAACATCAACTAGTCTCTTCAATTTGATACATGCTCATTACTTTTAATGATGCATGTGGCCAAGACTTACTGGATATTAGAGAAGTTCTCACCAGAGAAGGACTTGACAGTCAACTGAGGGGTTTTTTTTATGTTTGGAGGAAAACACGATATAATTTAAAGATACTGGATCAATTCTGCTCTGAATGGATCAGCTGGTTTCTAAAAAAAAATAGTGGAATGTGTTGATCTTCCTCACCCTACACTGTGCAGACCAGGTAACATATTTGGTCTACCTGAGTGACGTGACACCCCTCCTCCCCCAAGCCACCTTCAAATAAAACAAAATTGGTGTCAAATGTTTGTGCTGGTCTGTGCAGCAAATATGTTTGTGCCCCTATCATTTTTAAGATTTTAGTAAAGGTTTCCAGAGGTTATGAAAAGTCAACCAGCCTCCCACCTAATTCAAATTCTCAAACACAATTGGTATCGATCAACTGAGCTAAACTTGTGCTGATAAATTTCTATTTATACAGCTTCTGTTTAGAAATTATTGCTGATATATTACAGAAAGTTCACAGATCAATTCCCCCCCCATACACACACCTTGTACAAATGAAACAAAATTAGTGCCAAACGTTTGTACAGATTCTATCAGCATATATATATAGAGGTCAATATACATAGAGAGAGAGACAGAGACTGCCACAAACCTCCCAAAGAAGAGGCTTGCAATGTATGTTTAAACAAACATATAACAAAGATTTTTGGTGCACATCATCTTTAAAGTGTCTTATGATATTCACTTTTGCATTTACAAAAATTGATTTGGTGTGTGAGCAGGATGTGTAAACATGTTGACCGTCACAATAGTGACCAGTGGGACAATACATTTGACCGAGGTACGCTTATTTAAATACATAACACAAAAACATTCTTCCAATTCCAAACTTCTTCCTTTTTAAGATTTATTTTGAGTGTGGTTATTGATCTGTTGGACTTAGTGATGGCCAGACAAAGTATACAACAATGTAGTTATGAGAAAGATGGAATCCTTACTGATTTTGAGTGGTGGCTTAGACATGGACTATAAGGGGAAGATGGGCCATTTTCCATGCCTGATTTTGAATACTTATGATCAGTTCATGGGAAAAGAGGATGATCCCCCCCCCTCGCCAGTCATGTGGCACTCTGCTAGCACCTGCAAAGTTTATGACAATTGTCTCTGATGTTCCCTTTAAAATTAAAGAGGATCCAAATGAGGTTCTGACACAAGATGAGAAACTGCTGGTCCACTAGAAACAATATTTTTACAGTAGAAACAAAGATGAGAAAGAACTATATAGAGACTGATGTCAAATAGATCAATGAGCACAAGAGAGGTGTAGATCCTCATGACCTAAAAGCTTAGGAGGCTGGAGTTCATCTTGTAACTGGATCTGATTTCAACATTTTCAATGTCTGGGAAAATGTTGGGTTTAAACGGGTTAAAGGAAATGCCGTGTAAATCCAGCAGATGGCAGTCTGCTCTTGGTTAGCATGAGGAAAACCAGAAGAAGAACAAGTGGCAACGTTGAGAGGCAAACAAATGGAGAATGGAAATGTTATTTGTGGATATTAATATGTTTATTAGAGATCATTTTTCAGGTTTCTCCCGCTGAGTTCCGTCTGCTTGGAGGGAACATGTTGGAAAAAGAAGCCGATCAGGGGAAGCAGAGCGCCGGGGAGAAAAGCTTCAGGACGCCTGGGCTGAGAGGAGCACAGACCACCACACTGTTCCGAGCTGTCAACCCTGAACTCTTCATAAAACCAGTGAGACCCGCACACACACACACCCACACACACACACACACACACACACCCACACACACACACACACACACACAGAGAGAGAGAGAGAGTAAAGTGTTATGGTTTTACAACATACTTTCAGGAAGTTTAGACTAAACTGTGGAGCCGCCTTTGCTCGGCAGTTTTGCACAATTCTATGGTTGACTCCCATTGATTGATTGATTGATTGATTGATTGATTGATTGAAACCTGCCGTTCATGCCAGGTTTCAAAGCCATGAGTCTTTTGAAAACGTCAAAACTGACCCAATAAAAGCTACGGACGGCTGCTCTCAGTAGGATTTTGTTATTATCATGTGATAATAAAAAGCCTGTCTGTGTTGTTTTGCAGAATAAACCAGTGATGATGTTTGGGCTGGTGGCCATCACCTTGAGCGTGGGTTACCTGGGCTATCTGCACGCTATGAAAGAAAACGACCAGCAGCTTTATGAAGCCATAGACAGTGAAGGAGAGAGATACATGAAGAGGAAGACTTCCAAATGGGACTGATGAAGATCCATGCTGCACTGCATCACACAGGCAACTGCCTGTGTGATGCAGTGCAGCATGAAGCACCAATAAACGTATTGGTGCTTCAACAGGACAAACAACCAAGAAGACATGCACACAAATTGTGTCATGTCCAGGCAAATACTTTCTGTAGCGGATGAAAGCATAATAAATGTGGAAAATACAAAATATTTTTCAAAATATGTTGCTTTAAAATATATTTTGTTATCAAAATATATTTTGATACCAAACTGCTGTGACGTATGCCATCGCTTTAGTGTCAGGTTGAATATATGAATAATTGTATTTCTAACAAATAACAAAAATAAAAAAAACAATAATATATACATATACACTCATATAGCGACCACTGACTCAAAGTTAGAGGTTTGGTGACAAATGCAACAGTACCGGTGTCAGCTTCAGTTACTTCTGCCATCTTCCATCAAGTAGAAATAATTCAAGTTCTTACATGGTTAATTAACCAATGACACCATCATTTCAAAAGTAATTCACAAACAGGCAGTATAACTAACTTGGTTTAACTTGAAAATGAAATTAAAGTCAACAAAAAATTGTTTTGGTTTTAACTCTGAAATTAGTTGATTTAACAATAAGAAACACATGTCTACATTTAATTAGAAGGATGAACACCCCAATACTTGTAGTAAAAATAGTAATTATGATTTTGCATTAAATTAATTGCACATTTTTCTTTATGAAAAAATTACGTAAATTTTAAACTTATTTGTTTTATTAATAAAAAATGCCTGTAATGGGTTTTTTAAAAACATTGGTAAAGACCTTTATTATTATTATTATTATTATTATGTATAACTGCATTTTTTACTTAATTTTCAACTTTCAGGTGGAGGAAACGGTAAAAGTGATCATAGAAACTGTAGGTCTATCAGCGCAAGAAGGTTGACCAGGGAAATATGCTGATGGGATGAAAAACCCTGTGGAATTACTCATCCACTGTTTGTTCTGTAGCCAACAGGATTATCAAACTGTTGCATAATATTCTATACACCACTTATTGGTAATTGAAACAAACTGGGGCAAAGCAATGCCCTAATGTGTTTCTGATCATGGATCATAAGGTCCGAGTCCTGGTGTGAGACAAACTGAATCTGAGGAAACATCAACCAGGAGGCTGTGGAGGTGCAGAGGTCAGAGGTCAGCTGCGTCCTGCGCTCTCCTGCTGCAGGCGTGGGGTTTCCACGGGACCTCCGGGTCCCACCCACTGTGAAAACATTGCATCTGTAGTTGGAGTAGATTTGATGATTCTGAAATGACATCAGGTGACTGTAACTCTATCCAAAGCTTCCCACCTCTCTCACCATCAGGATCAACGTGCGCTGCGGTTTTATTGACTCGGCGCTTACAGAGTAAATCCGTGCAGATTTGCGGGCTAACTGCATCCCCATCGTCTGAGAGATTAAAGACGTTGACGGTTATGTAGGCATTCTTACTATGTTCTCGGTGTGAGTCATGCTCGCAGCGTCCAGCCTGTGCACTGACAGACCCTGGAGTGGGCTGCACATTTGAGGGTTGTGGAGCAGAAGGTTGTGGCTGTGGACGTCATGCATACGGATGTGGTTCTGTTCAGCGCGCTGCTCTGGATGGTCGAGGTGTCCGGACACAAGCGCACCAGAGGGCAAAGTCTGCATCCTTACAGACACATCAGGTCAGTGCAAAGTGAAGGACATTTCAGAGATGATGTCACTGATTTCCTGTTGTATCAATATGCTTTGACAATAATATTGTGAAAACTGGAGTGCTTCACCATAGAACCAAAGTTATGTAATTTCCATAAGTAACTGAATTAAACAGAAATAAATCAGCTAAAAGAAAAACAGCTAACATGCAAACATGCTTGGCTTTGCTCTGTTTTAAACTCTAGACAGCATCCATAAGATGTCCCAGTCCCAGTGTGGCACCGCAATATTCTCTCATTTACATTTCATCATTTCTACAAATAGAAGAAAGAAACACAATGCAGCACATGGTATCATGAGATGGAGTAGCTCTAGTCCCACAACTTTAGGTATGTTTTTTACATGTGATTTCTCCTTTACTGTGTCAGTCATCTATAATTAATATCCTCTCAAGTCTATAATTTCTGTTTACACCAGGTGGCAGGATGTATTTCTGGAGTAGTGCTTAACTAAACAATCAGGAATAACTTACAATCCACTAAAACTCTGTCCACTGTCACATATCAAGTGTATCTTTATCTGCTGGTAACAGAGTTCTGCTCCACTCTGATGGATACTGTCTATATTCCCCATAAGCTAATACTAACAGCTCTGGAGGAGCTTTACTATCTGTTAAGCAGACAGATGAACTCTCACCCTGAGGCCGTTGTTATCATGGGAGGAGATTTTACTCAAGCAGTATTTAAGACTATGCTAGCCAAAATTCACAAATTTTCCAACAGACAAGAATATCCTGGATCAGGTCTACTATAACATCAAAGGGGCATACGAGGCATAGGTCACTGAAGCTGAACTCATCCGTGCCTACTGACTGCTGATCTGTAGATCAAAACCCGACATTAAAACTGTTCAGGTCTGGACTGAGGAGGCCTCCTCATCACTTCAGGACTGTTTTGAGCTCACTCAGTGGGAGGTTTTCAAGGGTTTAATACCATCATCCTGGTGAAGCTGAGAGTAAAGCTCCATGATGCAGGACTTTCAACATAATGTGCCATTGGATCAAAAACTTTCTCACCAACAGGCCTCAGGCGGTGAGAATAACAGAAGACATTTACTAGAGGGTGTCTTCTGTCTGACAGTGATGATGAAAACTGAGTGGATCCCAGTTTTTGAAGCAACTCAAAGTTACTAAGGAAAGATAATTGTTTGCCTTCTTGTAAGGTGGAAACATATTTTCTGTGATTGATGTTTGACACTACCAACTGGCCGCGCATGAAGATAGCACCGACAAGGTTTACTACAGTAGGTAAGATCATTTCACAGTCTGCAGAGTCGCTCAGTCACTGGTCTCTGTTCTTTCAGCTCATCAGAACCTGCTGATGGAAATCTTTAAGGAAAACTATGTGGATATTATTGCTGTGTGCAGTCAAGCTGCTGCTTGGTATGAGCAGCAGTGCAGAGCTTCATGGGAAGACATCACTGTGGTTTTAGGTTAGGTTTCTTCATCCTAGGAATTAAGGACAAGAACACATTCTAATGGACATGCAGATACACAAGCAAGCTTTAGAGAAGTTAAAAAGCTCCTGGTGGTTATTCTCCTTTGGCACGGTTTGACCCCGCTTAGTGACCTCTACTGATTCAAGTGACTGTGGGCTGAGAGCTGTATGATGGCACAGAAGGAGGCACAGTGTGCAATGGGACAAAAGTACTGTACTTTTGAAAGAAAAAACTGTTCCTTCTGTGTCAGATGCAGAGTGCTAGAGAACTATACACACACCACCAATGAATCAATAGGACTGGTACGTGTATCACCCGGTGTTCTGCCTACCTGCAGTGTTTCGATCGTGATGTTATTGACAGCCAGGTTCTCAGAACTACCCCGCTGATTTCCTGTCTCTTCTCCCCCACCTGTTTCTTCCTATATCACATCAGATGCTGACCCTGAATAGTAGACTCTCTTTACTTCCAGTTGCTGATCCATTCAGCTGAAAGTGGATCTCCTGCCTTCATCAAATCAGTTGAAGTCACTCTTGAGCCGTCTTATGAAATCTGGAGTGAACTCTCAATTCTCAGTAACAGGTCAGGTAACATTCAGGGACAGAGGTTGTTTTCCTGAGAATAGCAAAGGATAATTCCTGTACAACAAATATAATAAATTCCTGCGTAAGAAATAGACTCTATTAAGCTTTTACACTTTGCAGTTCTTGAAACTGACCATCAAGTTTTCACATGATTGTTAGCTAGCTTCATGAACTGTTACTATGTATCTTTGGCACGACTGTAGCAGGAACAAACAACCGAAAGGAGGGCTAAAAATAAAACCCTCTTTTCAACCTACTTGGAACAATCAAAGATCTTTAAAATGTTTTAATAGCCTGCCACAGTGGAAGGCTGTCTATCTCCCTGCAGTGCAGCTGTCAGAGGATTTCAGATTTGAGAAGATTAGATGATTTTACTGGTTTTAACTGGAGATTTATTCAGTGAAGCTACAGCCTGCTTCATAGGGTTAATGGATTACTACAAATTGTTGTAGTTCTATTTCACATCATCCCGAACCTTTGGAACTAATGTGGTCACAGCTATAGTGATGTTCTTTGTGATGTGCGCCTGCACCCTAAAGCCCTGCATCAGTGGTATGATGGAGTGAGTGAAGGGAGTTGTCCAGGGTGTAAATGCCCTCCTGTCAGCTCCACACTGACCCCTGTAGGAAACCCCATCTGCTGATATCCACCCAGGGAGAGAGGCCCACGGTCCATCCAACACCA
Source organism: Poeciliopsis paucimaculata (assembly GCA_903067055.1). NCBI lineage: Eukaryota > Metazoa > Chordata > Actinopteri > Cyprinodontiformes > Poeciliidae > Poeciliopsis > Poeciliopsis paucimaculata. The sequence continues at coordinate 11,100 of CAEGAD010081632.1, read as the reverse complement.
AGGCAGCAAAGGGCAAAAAAAATGGATGACCTTTGACTTTCTTCCATTAATACAACAATAAGACATGTATTGGGTTTAAAAATACATAATAAGTTAAGTTTTCTTAACAGTTGTTATAAGCATATTACTCTGCAGGGTTACACTTGAAATATGCTTTTCACATGGAGTGTAAATGACAATGAACAGTAAACCAACATGATCCTTAGTACTTATAAATACTCAGAGGCTTCTCTGTGATTAATGTGAAACAATAAATCTATGTATGGGAGGAGAGCTTTGGGCCTGCCTGCATCTCAGACCTGTATCATGTTGAAAAGGCTCAGAGCATCACAAAGTGGAGAATCAGATGTCAAACACAGATTTCAGAGCAGCTGAACGTCTATTGCTGCTTCTAAAGAGCAGATCAAATGTTTCCCATTGAAACAATGTAAAAGGTGGCTCATTTAAAACAACTGTAAACATTAGTATCTTCCATTCTTGTGCTTTTTAGTTGTCAAACTTTCTAGATTTGTATTTACTTTCTAAAGAATAATGTAGTTTTTCTATTGTTATGCAACTGTTAGAGATTTAAATGAATGAGAGATTTCAATGAATTAAATTCTGTTGAGTTTCTCAGAAATACATGACTTGGACCATTACTTTTCTAGCTCCCTTATTGCTGCAATGTTATTTAATAGTGCATAATAAAATGTCATCTTTTTTCTTATTTCAGATTGACACAAGAGATGTCTCCACTAGGACTCAGTCACAAGATTGGCAGGTATTTTTATGTTCTGGTCTATTTTTAGTTCAATTAGGAGAATAACAGGCTAGTTGAAAGTGGAGATTAAAGAAGATGGTGGACTTTGAGGAATAAGGTCAGCATTTTAATCACACCATTGTTTTTGGTATCTACAGAGACAGATGGTCCAGTTTCATGTTTCTCACTAAACCCCATATAATCTTTCCTCAGCCTTTAGAATTAGGAAATTCATCAGATTATTTGCCTGTGAAGAACAACCTCAATATGGAAAGCTATTAATGGTAAATACAACAAACTAGTGGACCAACATCATGTGTAAAGAACTAGAAAAGCCATTTTAAAAGAAGAAAAATGTAATAAGAAGTTCATAAAAGTATCAAAAATGTTAAACATCCAAGACTCAGTTTGCTCACCAAAGAACATAATTAGTTTTTGGTTCCTCTGAGATTCTGAAGCCCAGTTTGACAAATGTTTAGAAATTGCTGTGGGTTTATGTTACTACTCTAGTAACAGTCTAATTATATTAGATAAGCTGAATTAGAAACAGGAACTTCAATGGTTGAGGGCTTTTCTTGAAGTCATAACATTTAAAGTTTTATTTTTACCTCCTCCCTGACAACATCTACTCACAACCCCTACTTTTCAAAAATGTTCAGTTATGGCCTTAAAATGACTGCAGATTCTGAAAGGGCCCAACAGAGGAAGTGTGTTGATAAAACAAAGGCCCCAAAGACATTCATTCTCGCTCTTTCTTTAAAGATTTAAGTTTCCCTTATTTTCTCTCAGCCCAATATTCAAGAGAAGTCCAGATGTAACTAAAGCCAGGGCGATGAAGTCAGAGCAGCTGCTGAGGATAGATGACCACGACTTCACAATGCGACCAGGGTTTGGAGGTAAGGCGCTTCATCTTTTGGAACCTTCTGTGCAGAACTGAGTTATGATGCGTTTTCAGGCGTGTTGCTTATAAATATCCAGCTGATTTTCTAGACTTGACTGTAAACACCAATCTGCGCTCTCCAGGCTCAGTTCTTTTATTAACATAGCAGTGAGAGCGCCCAGTCCTGGCTGGCAAAGATGACATAACAGTGTGGGATTACGGTGGAACCATGCTGTTGCAAGCCAGTGATTAATTACTGAGCAGCCTGTCTGTAGCTTTCGATTTCAATAACTGCATTCTTAATCTGCTCAATGACTCAAAGCTGGAGTCATTGTGAATTGAAGCCTCTCACTTGGATTCCACTATAGATTCATAATCTCAGATGGAGTTTTTGGAACACTCCATTCAGTTAAAGGCTGTAGCCTAAATGGCTCCACAACTACCAGCTAATGAGACTGAATATATGTTTTATAAGAAGACTCCATATTTGAAGCAGTCAGTCAATCCAGGCCTCAGAGACTCTCGTGGGACATTCTTCATACTTTTCCCAGCAGTCAGACTGAGGCAGTCGGTAGAAACCAGAGGACAAACTTTGCTTTGGGAATGAACTGCACAACTTCAGAGCTGGATGTTCCTGAAGCATCGCAGGACGTGTGGAGAAGCTGCAGTGAGCCACAGCCTCCTTATGGATGTCACTGAGTCCATAACTGACCGTGTCATATGGGTTGTTATTGGCCACTTGGACCAACCAGAAGCCAAAGATGACATGAAGCATCTAGAAGATAGAGATAGGAATAAACCCTACACTTTAAAACACGTGAAGGTGGTTTAATTTGAAAATGGAAGACCACCTGCATTTAAGTCATCAAGAAAACTTTATTGGTTTTAACTCAGAAATTAAAGTTTATGAAGTTGATTTAACAACAAGAGACAAGCTGTCTAAACGTTGTGTTTTAAGTTTATTAATCTTGAATTGTGAGTTTGAACTTAAGGCTGTGTTTTAAACCTAATAATTATTTCACAATATGCAACGAAAAAACTTCCCTCACCTAATTAAAGGGCTCACATTTCTCTAATACTTATTTTACTTTGGAATAATTCAAATTCTTATTTCAAATTGCAAGAAAAAACCCTTCTGATCTGATAATGAATTCTATTAAACAGCACAATGCTAACCTAAAAACTCCAGTTTATTAACGTTTAGAGGTTTGACTAAAGTTAACAACTTGCTGCTCAAAGTTTATCTTTCACAAACTCACACATTTAGGTTCAAAATTTAAACCTCGCTAAATTTATTAGATTTATAGATTAGAAAAGAGTAGACACAACTGAATGTGTCTCAAATGTTTTACAGTGTACAGTTACTTGGGACAGGAAAACTCACATCTTGAATGGAAACATTCTGGCTTCCATATATATATATATATATATATATAAAGCAGTTGGTTTCATGTCTGTTGGGATGGATTACAGCACTCATTCCTCCGGTTCGGTGCTTAGGATCCACGGATCTGCACACAGCAGCTTTTAAGGGGATTTGGCAATAGAAAGCAGAAGTCATTGTCTAAATCAGAACAGTTGGAATAAAACAAAGATAGATAATCCCAGCTGCTCCAAATGAGGCTCCTGGGTTACATCTGCACCCTTTTCATAACACCGATGTAAATGAGAGGTCAGTGGATCTTCATAAATAAACAGTTGTATCCTGTTTTTCTAGGGCCCGCTGTCCCAGTTGGAGTGGATGTTCAGGTTGAAAGCCTGGATGCGATTTCAGAGGTTGATATGGTATGTAACCGTGAAACAGCTCTCTGCACTTGTTCCTACTTGAAGCAATGATGAAAAGCAATTTTTCATTTCTTTTCTTAAGGATTTCACTATGACCTTGTATCTGAGGCACTATTGGAAAGATGATCGTTTGTCATTTAAAAGCAGCACCAACCAGAGCATGACCTTTGATGGTCGCCTGGTGAAGAAGATATGGGTACCTGACATGTTTTTTGTCCACTCTAAGAAGTCGTTCACACATGACACGACCACAGACAACGTCATGCTGCGAGTGTACCCCGATGGCAAAGTCCTTTACAGCCTCAGGTAATCCATTGTTGTATTTTTAACCCTAATTTATCAGTGGGACAGTTTAGTTTAATAATGTCAGTTGATGGGGCTGGCTGTTTTTCAGTATCCTAATATCAAAGCCAAAAAAATGAAGGCACACCAGAAAAAAGCTTGACATGAGAATGACCGTTTAATCCTGGTGAGAAATAGGAAGTCCTGAATTAAGACAGCTCTTTTTCATTTATTTTTAATCCTCACAGGCAAAGACCAGCAGCCGGCCAGCTGCCTTTTAATTTGACTGACTCGTGTCCTGTAAAATCTTTATGACAAAGAGATGCAAGTAAAACTGAACTGTAATAACCAACAGATTTTGTGGGCTATTATTCCACAAAATCTGGTGTTTGACTTGACATATTTAAATATTTTACACCTTTTTTCTGCTTAACTGTGATGATGAAACAATAACCCCTCATAACAGAGAAATCATTTTTCTGCAGTCAGAAATTCTGTTACTTTGCTATGGGATGATCATATACTGTATTATGAAAGACTTACATATGCATCACATGGCCAGGGTTAATCTGCATTGGGTCAGGGTTAGTGCTGGTTGGATATTTTCCAGACTAAAACAGATTGGAATATGATGATGACAGTTTGCAAACCACTCCACCCTCTCCTGTCCAGTCAGTTGGCTTAACACACTTCTGTTGGAAACCTGCTTCCTGCTGAGATCTTGTCCCATTAACAAGGATTGGATAATATTCCACTGAGGGTTAGATCTACATTACATGCAGCTCAACTAACTATATGAAGCTGGAAAGCTCCTGCTTCTGATAATTTGTTAATCAAAAACTGTTGTTTTTATTGAAGTTATACACCAAGGGTTATTTATTCTACAGATTTTTATGACTTTTATTTAAACTTGTCTTTGTTTTTATCCTGATTCTGTAGCTCTGTCCTGCCCATCTGCACAAATATTTATAAGTCTCCACCAATTTCTCAGCAATCCCACAATACGTTGTTTCCAGTAAATATTCAGGCTTCTGAAGATTTTTGTCTGCGACTCGACAGATGTTTGCTTTGTGATTGCAGAGTCACAGTCACAGCCATGTGCAGCATGGACCTGAGTCGTTTTCCTCTCGACACACAAACATGCTCACTGGAAATTGAAAGCTGTAAGTTACTAAGACTTTTGATGAACTTCAGATAATATGAAGGTTTACTTTGGTACTTGTTGAGTTTGTCATTTTAAGAATAATCACTTTTGCCATGCTTGTGTCAAACGTTTATTCAATTTAATCAGACGTGTGTATGGTGTATACTTTTTCTTTTGTTCAGATGCCTATACGGATGATGACCTGATGCTGTACTGGAAGGAAGGGAACAGGTCTTTAAACACGGATGAGAGAATTTCTCTGTCTCAGTTCCTCATTCAGGAGTTCCATACGACCACAAAGCTGGCGTTTTACAGCAGTACAGGTGCTGCAGGGAAATGGGCAGCTGTGCCTGCCCATTTCCCCGTGAAGCCTAATTTAGTTTTTTTACTCTTGTCTCCAGGCTGGTACAACCGGCTGTACATCAACTTCACCCTCCGGCGGCACATCTTCTTCTTCCTGCTGCAGACATACTTTCCTGCCACTCTGATGGTCATGCTGTCCTGGGTGTCCTTCTGGATCGACCGCAGGGCTGTTCCTGCCAGAGTGCCACTTGGTTAGACAGCAGTCTTTGTTGCACATAAATGACCTGTGGTCATCTAAAGTAGAGCAACATATCAAGCCCTGTTTAAAGTTAAAATAAAAGCTGGACTTGTTTTTTTTTCATTCTTTTTTTTGTTTTACTTTAGACTGTGATTCTCATAATCAATGTTGATTTTTATGTACCTTGTATGAAGGGTTTTGAAGCTTATAATGGGATGTTGGTGGAGAAAGGTCACCACAGCGATTTCCTCTTTGTATAGCTTTGACTGTGGCTGTGTGTTATATTCAAAGTTAGAAACTTCATTTGGTCTGACTGTATTTTATTTTTTTCTGTTTTAGGTATAACTACTGTGCTAACCATGTCAACCATCATCACTGGAGTTAATGCCTCCATGCCGAGGGTGTCTTATATTAAAGCTGTGGATGTTTACCTGTGGATCAGCTTCGTCTTTGTCTTCCTTTCGGTCATAGAATATGCTGCCGTCAACTACCTGTCCACCCTCCAGGAACGAAAGGAAAGAAAACTGCAGGAGAAGGTTGGTACCATGTGCATCACTGACAGCTTCCAAGAACTGGCATTTTGAAAGAAAGATTATTAGCTAAAAAGAGAGAATAAAGTAATTACTATTGGATTTAGTCACATTTTGAATCATCTGGAATACAAATTGGCTTGATGTCGTAACTTTATTGTTTAACCAGATCTTTTCTTTTCACAGTATTTAAGCAGAATGTTACAGTCTATTATTTTCCTCTTAATGTTCTGTCTTTCTGTAGTTTTTTTTTTTTTTTAAAGTAAATGTCTTTTCTTTTCTTTTGTGCTTAAAGGACGGTGAAGTTCATAAAGTTCATGAAAACTGTGACTGATTCAGCTCCTAACAGATTCAGAACTAGAATAGGTTTTATTGAATTATTTTGTATGCACAAAATCCTTGCATGTAGATATTTAAAGTATGTACATCAAAGCTACAGACTTCTGATAGCTTACATTCAGTGGGTAGTGGGATTTAGAGAGTAGACACTGATCAGACTGCAGGGTTCTGGTTGGACAGGTCTCTATTGTAAAATAGACTGGACAAATCTGACTAAAGGTTATGATTGTAGATATGAGCTTCTCATTATCAGGTCTGTTATTCCTTACTAATTGTTTGCAGGTATTGCAAGTTATGTTCTAACTTTGTATTGCTTATACATTTCTAACTTTCATTGCAGTTGCCATGCACTTGCGGTTTAGCTCATCCTGGCATGATGTCGGACTGCTACAGTGAGGTGGACATCAACACCACAGGAAATTACGGCATGCCAGAGGAGAATGGCATGAGAAGGGAAAGGATGCTGGTTGAACTGGCCATGGAGACTGACCAGATGACAGGCCATGTTGGCTCCAGGGCTTACAGCAGCCTCTGGATTGACACACATGCCATAGACAAATACTCCAGGGTCATCTTCCCTGGATCTTATATCCTCTTCAACATCATCTACTGGTCTATTTACTCTTAAAACGTAAAAGCTTTCGACTGATGAGTGAAAGACCTGCCGTCTTAACAGGTGCACCTGAAGTGAAATATTTTCATTTGTTCATATTAAAGTTTTGCAAATATACGTTTTACACCTAAAGACAAACAGAAAGATGGACTGTAACAAAAATACTTTGAAGCAAAGCTGAATCTGGTATAAAGAGATATGTTTGTATGACTATTGTTACATTTTACCTTAGTAATGGAGTCAGGTCAAGGATGTTGAAGGACAGAACTCGAAATGTGCTAAAACCATGACAGCTGTTATGGGAAATTGAAAAATATCCATCGACTGTATTATATGAAGCTAATCTTCTAGCTTCACTTCACTTTTGCTAGAAGATTTTCATTGTGATTTTCATTGAAAATGTCATTTTTACTTTCACATTTTAAGCTGTATTATTAAAATGGAGGACGAACAGTTAGGTGGACTGAACTGGACTGTATGTGTTTGTCTGATTTTGCTGAATTTATTGAAAAATGACCTGAGTTGGACCATATTAAAGCAATTGCAGTTTTTACTTGTAAAGGGTGAATAGACATATTTTTAAATGCTGGTTGTTTGCAGATGGTCTTGCTCTTATTCCCACCAGCAGGAATGATAACTGCATCAAAAGGAAGGTTTTTGACAGATGAGCAGAAAAAAGGAGAAAACTGGAACCAAAGACATGATCAGTGTGCTAATGTCCAAGCAAAGTGATGTAAGCCTTACTGGCATTAAGATTAATTTTAATTACTGGACATTCAGGATCTAACCTTGCATAAACCACTGAAAAGGGCTCGAGTTTATTTTGGGGATAGTTACATATGGACGCTGGCCTTGTAGTGAGGAAAAGCCAGGTTTAGTTTTGAACATAAGATGGAACCTCAGTGGACAGAAGAGGAGAGGGAAGCTGTAAGGAGAAATACTCTTTTAGGACTGAGAAGCTTTGACTATACACCATACTACAAGTGTCAGAACAGGATCTGACACTTGTAGTATGTGTCAAATATCATCTTCTGTGATGATCCACAGAAGAACCAGGACCAAAGAGTCCTCAATGTGTGAGGTGTCACTGGTCGCCTGCAGACCTGAGCTGAGCTGTGTTGGGGTTTAAATCCAGACTGAAGCTTCTCATACATGTCAGACTGGAAGACTGTTGATTATAGACACAAGTAGGAACTATGTCAAGTCTCCAGATGCTGTGTCTGTGTGCTTGGGAACACAGTCTAATGAACCAACTCTATAAACTTTGAAATTGCATTTGCTGAGGAAATGGTCAGAGGACACGAACGCTTAAATCCAACTTCTCTGAGTTCCAACTCCATTTACTGGTTAGAAGAGACACAGGCACAATACAAACCACAAACATACATGTATAGATGATGATGAAATGACGAAATCATTTGCTCACAGTAACTTTAATTTCATCAAAGGTTTGTCATCAAGGTTTTTCTTCAACAGGTCTGGTGAGGTCTACTTTCAGCACCTCTCCATATCTCTGCCCCCTCAGACCGTGCAGGTATGTCAGAGGTTTGGGGACGTTGCTCCCGCTCTCTCTCATGGTTTGAGAGGTAGCTTCCTTCGGCAGCCATGTTTGGCTAACGTTGTCCCGTCTCATGTGGCTCAGGTTGGTCTGCATTGAGTGAGTTACTGTTGTCCGAATATTAGCCTTAGATTATGAAGCACAAAAGAGGTTTATTAGACTGAGAATAAAAGAATGTCAGTCTGCAGAAGACATTCAAGCTACTAGAGATACATTAATACAAAGCAGAAATCAGTTTGGTCTTAAACACCTACAACTCTTAACTTTATAATGTTTTGTAAAATATAAATATTACATTTCATACACAGGAATATACTGCTTAATGCATTGGAAGATATATCCAAATGCGCTACATTTTGGTTTCATGCCTGTGTGACACTGTTAAACATGTAGCTCACCAGTTTAATGGCTTTTCGTCTTAGCTCCCACTCATTCCACTCGTATGACTTGTCAATGTGTGTTTCCACTGGGTGGGTGACAGTTTGTATTCCAATTTCCCGCTTGTTGATGTGCATAGGCCATAAAGTCTGCCCTCCTTCTCTCTGCTAAAGCAAAGCAGAGACAGTGGCTGAGATCAGGAACGCTGTGTTCCTAAAGCTAACAGGGAACAGATCATATGCACTCAAGATGTATTCAGTTTACTGTGGAACTGAAGAGTTCAGTTGGTGTTAAACAAAAAGGGAAATACGTTTTACTGTGGAGTCTGATGTTCAAAATGAAACTACTGTATTGGTGAAATGTTCCAAACTTACAGAAAAGAACAAAGAGCCATGTTACCGTGGTAAAGATACCAACCTCAGAGTATGATGCGCGCATGCTGGGAAGCTGCTGATGGAGTTTGAGAAGCAAAAAAAGTTCTGGGAAAAATTTGGATTTTTCTGCCACCCGAGCAACAAAGTCGTCTGGAGAGGAGGCAAATGCCAAAGCTGCCTCCCGGGAACTGAAAGCATAGAACCTCTCCTTGTGTTCTAGAACTCCAATAGAAGGATTTCCTACAAAATAGACATTTACTTTATTTTAAGCCCCAAATTAACAGATAAGGTTCTCTGGTTCTCTGATTTACTGATCAAAGTGTTTGACAGCCTGATCAGTGAGGCCAAATGAAATATCTCACCTACACATGAACAATAAAGTCCAGCACATTGAGAAACAGTTTTAGCCATTAGCCATCGCCATGCTGAATGCCACTGTGATCAATTTGACCTGCTCAGTTTTATGTCTATAATTTAGTTCAATTTTAAGTTCATTTTTATCAAAGGATAAGTAATTATTTATTGTTGTTTTTTAAGTGAGACATGGTTTTTATCTGGAGAATTCCAACCAGATTTTTTATTGTTACAAAGACAATAAAACTGCTATTCTATTTTGAGAAGATGAATATGTTTGTTTTTTTGTGATTTTCTTGGTGTTTTAGGTGAGCGCCACCTGGAAGTAGCAGACCGTCTCTGCTCACGAACGTGTAACCACAGAAACCATTGTACTCCAGCGGCAGCTCCTTCAGTCTGTCACTTCCATGAGGCAGGAGCCAGGCCTGAGTGCTTAGCAGAGTCGGGTCAATCTGCTCATCTGGAGGAGGAATCAGAAGCCTGAACCCTCAAACCCACTGTCACTCACTAAAGTCTGCTTTTAACTAAACTTGATCAACATGTTTCATTTGTACATTCAGGGTTGACTATGTTAGTGACATGCCTGAGGATGCTGCCAGTCTGTTGGCGTCGGTCTTTACTTCTGTTGCCTCCAGCAGTCTGTCCAGATACGCCTCTGAAAACTTCTTAGCCTGGGAGACGAGGAAGGGTTTGAGACCGACTGTGATGTTACTGACAATGTGCAGCAGTTCTGCCTCATCCTGGAGCTCAAACCACAACTTTGTCACAGTCTTGAACAATGGCTGAAAATACAAGGTTCAATAAGTAGCTGATCAGTAGCAGTTGTTTCAACAATATCAAAGATTTACAAGACACAATGCACAGTAAGATGAAGCTCAGAGGAGACAGAGCTTTTAGTGTTGCCGCTACTAAATTATACAACAATCTACTGCACATCAGACATGCCCCTTTAAAACTCTCTGTAAAAAAGATTTGTTTTCCTTGGTACAACCTGAGACATTTCCTTTTACTTCTGTTTTAGTGTTTTTATTGTTGTTTTAAACCTATTTTCTAAGATGGCCAATATTGTGGAGGTTTTACCTTCCAGTGTGTGTGGCTGTTCTAACTGAAGCACCGTGTCGTTCTCACTCTCTAGTTGTGGCACACACAGCTTTTAGCAGCGTCCACGCAGGGAGCCATGACAACAGCAGAACATTCAACGCATATGTTTTGTGATGATAATATTGTCTTATTTGGGGTCTTCAGGTTATCTTTGTCTGTGATTAACATTAGTTTAGTGAGTTGAGACATTTAAATGGAACAGAAAACAAAAATAAACAGAAAATCTGTTAGAAAGTGAATACTTTTTCAAGGCTCTGTATGTGTCCAGTACTGTGCACTGATGTTGAATTTATACAGTAGTATTGATTTTGATTTTGTTGACATGATGACACCAAGCTGGTTGGTTGGTTGAATGGTTGGTTGGTTGGTTGGTTGGTTGGATGGTTGGTTGGTTGGTTGGTTGGATGGTTGGTTGGTTGGATGGTTGGTTGGTTGGTTGGTTGGATGGTTGGTTGGTTGGATGGTTGGTTGGTTGGTTGGTT